>CAUYQU010044663.1:0-42546 GCA_963574635.1 Cheracebus regulus
TTTTTTTTTTTGGAGACAGTCTCTGTCACCCAGGCTTCAGTGCAATGGTGTGACCTTGGTTTACTGTAATCTCTGCCTCCCAAGTTTAAGTGATTCTCCAGCCTCAGCCTCCTGAGTAGCTAGGATTACAGGCTCGTACCACCACACCCAGCTAATTTATGTATTTTTAATAGAGATGGGGTTTCTCTTTACCATGTTAGCCAGGCTGGTCTCAAGCTCTTGACCTCAGGTGATCACCCGCCTTGGCCTCCCAAAGTGCCAGGATTCTGCTCAGTGAGTCTTTTACCTTGTTTCAGTGGGATGTGAGGAGAGAAGGAATGACTTCTATCCAAGCCTCCAAAATACTGTGCTTCAAACTACCCGTCACAACATGGGTGGTACCTAAGAAACTGAGCGTTGGTTGGGACCAGAAGTCAGTTGTGACGTCAGTTAAGGAATCACATTCTTTACAAAAGCCGTAGGAAGCACTTAGCATCCTTAATGCTTCTCAGCTGACAAGTAGGGGTTGCAACTGGGACCTGAGCTTGGACTACTGGTTACTACCTGTGCTATCATTAAACAGCTTTATTGAGATATGGTTGAAACAGATGGAGTAGTTCTGTCACCCAGGCTGGAGTGCAGTGGTGTGATCTCCCTCCTGGGTTCATATGATTCTCTTGACTCAGCCTCTCAAGTAGCTGGGATTACCAGCATGTACTACCACGCCTGGCTAGTTTTTGCAGTTTTTAGTAGAAATGGGGTTCTACCTTTGTTGGCCAACCTGGTCTTGAACTCCTAACCTCAAGTGATCCACTTGCCTCCCAAGGTGCTGGGATTGTAGGTGTGAGCCACTCCACCCAGCCCCTCACCGCTTTTCTGAGGAACTCTTCTGTTGGGGTGACCAGTTGGTGCCTTTTAGGGGATGCACTGGGCTGGATGGGTCAGGGCAAGATCTGAGTGGGAATGGGAGGTTGGCTGTGATATCAGGGCCAACAGACCCCTCCTAGCTCTGCGTCTGGTGTCATCCTGCTTGGGGCAGGATGGGGAGGTGGGTAGCAGAAGGCAGGGATGCCCGCACTTAGACTATGTCCCAAGGAAGCCGGGCACAGTGGCTCACACTTGTAATCCCAGCACTTTGGGAGGCTGAGGCAGGTGAATCACCTGAGGTTAGGAGTTCAAGACCAGCCTGGCCAATGCAGCAAAACCCCATCTCTACTAAAAAAGAAAAATTAGCTGAGCACGGTGGCAGGTGCCTGTAATCCCAGCCACTCGGGAGGCTGAGACGGGAGAATCACTTGAACCCAGGAAGTAGAGGTTGCAGTGAACCAAGAAAGTCCTGGAGACCCCATCATATGCATCAGAGCCTGGGATGAGAAGGCACTGACTACTGGATCTCCCTTGCCACTGGAGCAGTGGTGTGTGTTTTACCCATTAGCTCTTGCCCTTTGAAGTGGGGATGCTGAGGCCTAGAAAGGGAAGCGTCTAGCAGGGCACGATGGCTCATGCCTGTAATCCCAGCACTTCAGGAGGCTGAGGCAGGTAGGTCACAAGGTCAGGAGTTCAAGACCAAGCTGGCCAACATGGTGAAACCCCATGTCTACTAAAAATACAAAATTTTGCCGGGTGTGGTGGCAGGCACCTGTAATCCCAGCTACCCAGGAGGCTGAGGCATAGAATCACTTGAACCTTGGAGGTGGAGGTTGTAGTGAGCCAGGATCACACCACTGCACTCCAGCCTGGGTGACAAACTCCATCTCAAAAAAAAAAAAAAAAGTGTTTTGGCCAAGCTCCCAGCGTAGTGTGTGGGACACCTGCTTCCCAGGCCTGGCCCAGAGGAGGAGGGGTATTGGAGACCACCCACCCTCATCCCCTCCATGCAGTAGACCCCTCCTAGACGACAGGAAGGAGAAGCTGGGTGTGGTGGCTCATGCCTTGTAATCCCAGCACTTTCAGAGGCCGAGCAGGAGAACTTGTGCCCAGGAGTTTGAGACTAGCCTGGTCAACATGGCGAAAACCTATCTCTACAAAAAATAAAAATTAGTCAGGAATAGGGGGTGTGCCCCTGTAGTCCCAGCTACTCGGGAGGCTGAGGTGGGAGGATCACCTGAACCGGAAAGCTCAAAGCTGCAGTAAGCCAAGGTTGCACCACTGCACTCCAGCCTTAGTGACAGAGCAAGACCTTGCCCACCCACCACCAACCAAAAAAAAAAAAAAAAAAAAATGACAGGAAGGACCAGGCAAGGTGGCTCACATCTGTAATCCCAGCACTTTGGGAGGCCGAAGCAGGAGGATCACAAGGTCAGGAGATTGAGATCTTCCTGGCCAACATGGTGAAACCCCACCTCTACTAAAAATACAAAAATTAGCCAGGTGTGGTGGCACGCACCTGTAGTTTTAGCTATTCGGGAGGCTGAGGCAGGAGGATCACTTGAACCTGGGAAGCAGAGGTTGCAGTGAGCTGAGATTGCGCCACTGATCTCCAGCCTGGGCGACAGAGTTAGACTCCATCTCAAAAAAAAAAAAAAAAAAGAAGAAGGCAGAAGAATGAGGTTACCCAATATGACACCCTCCCGGGATTCCAGAGCCTGCAGCACAGAAGCTAGTTTCCACCCTGGACCAGGAGATGGTGCTGCTTGCTCACGGGTCAATGCAGGTGTCAGCTGCTGCCTCACTGGAGTTGCTTTTCTGGTTCTGTTTTTGTTGTTTGTTTTCGGGGGTGGAAGGAAGAGATGGGTTATGAAGTTGTAGGAACCTACCTCTTGGAAGGCCTTGGGTTTCCCCACTTCTTTCTGAACCTCACCCCAGACCTGGAGTTGACTTCTTTCCACTGTGGGCCTCCAACCCCTTCCCAAGCCAGTGCCTAGGAGGGACCCGCTCCCACAGGAGTCCCAAGCAGAAAGAACCCCTAAAGTAACTTCTGGATCTTTTCCAAGTCCTGTAGCCTTGAGAAAATCTGATGAAAAGAGGTCTCCTCTTGTTTCCTTACGAAGAAAGGAAAAAGAAAAGATGTATCCTGCTGGGCACATTGGTGTGAGCCTGTTGTCCCAGGTACTCTGGAGGCTGAGTGGGGAGGGCTGCTTGAGCCCAGGAGTTTGGGGTTGCAGTGAGCTATGACAGTACCCGTGAATACACACTGCATCACCCTGGACAACATAATGAGACCCTGTCTCTAAAACAAAAATAGCAAAACTAATTTGTGGGCTGGGTATGGTGGCTCACGCCTGTAATCCCAGCACTATGGGAGGCTGAGGAGGCAGGTGGATCATTTGAGGTCAGTAGTTTGAGACCAGCCTGGCCAACATGTGAAACCCCATCTCTACTAAAAATACAAAAATTAGCCAGGTGTGGTAGCACACGCCTGTAATCCCAGCTACTCGGGAGGCTGAGGCAGGAGAATCACTTGAACCCAGGAGGCAGGGGTTGCAGTGAGCTGAAATTGAGCCACTGCATTGCAGCCTGGGCAACAGAGTGAGACTCTGTCTCAAAAAAAAAAAAAATTGTAAAAATTTGTTTTTTTCCCCAATAGCATATAAATGTCTCTATCATATAATTCCACACCCTTTCAAGGAGCTCATGACCCACCCCCTCACCACATAAAGAATCCCTGAGCAAACCCAACCCTTAATTTTCCAAAGGAGGAACAGAGACCCAGAGGAGCCAGTGACTGACTCTTCTGCTGTGCTCAGCAGTGCGGCAAACAGGCTGGGGGTGGGGAGCTAGGCTGGCACAGGCTGGTGGCAGACACAAGTGGGGCGAGCAGAACCCCGGTGTTGCACGAACACTGGCGCCTGACTCTGGTTCCCGGGCTGCAGTCTCCCGACGTGGGAGGGTGTGATTCAGATTGGGGTGCAGCAGAGCCACTGAGCACAGCTGCTACTGCAGGGCCATGAGCTGGAGAAGGGGGTACAGGGAGCCTGGCCTGCTTCCAGTGCTGCCTCTGAGGCTACAACAGGGTTAACCCAGGCTTCCTGAAAAGCACAGGGAGGCGGAGGCTGCCTTCCTGCACTCCTCAGCAAGTGCCCCCACCTGCTCAGGCACTGGGTGGGCAGGGGGTGAGAATGGGGGTGAAGAAGGTTGAAGGGGCCAAAGGAAGCAGTGTTAGCAAAATGGATGGGGTTGCACAGAGGCACTCACTCTGTCTTCCCCCTACCTCCAGCAACCATCTCTCCAGACTCCCTCCTCTTTCTGCATCTCTCTCAAGTCCAGGGAACCTTCTTCATCCCACACAGTACATGCCAGGTGAAGCTCAGCCTGCGGGTAGGTGGGGGGGCATGAAGGTCGCATGTGGATCAGAGACAACAGAGCCAAATGGTGGGATGGCATCACCAGTGACTTCCTAGACATCTTTTGCCCCAGGCCAGTGGTGTTGCTGTTCCATCCACCCCCAGAGTGGGCACAGAAGAGGACAAAGGCTACAGTGGGGCACCAGCTGTTCCCAGGCCCCAGGCTGTGAGCATGCTCCAGGGGTTCAGCCACCCGAAAAAAGCTGCTGTGCTCAGCAGTGCAGCAAATAGGCTGGGGGGAGTGGGCGTCCAGGCCAGCTGCAGGCTGCTGGCAGGCATGCAGAGGGGTGTGCGAGGCTCTCCGGCTTTCAGTCCCTGGAGCCTCTGGCCCAGTGCCTCAGTGTGTCTGTGTCCATCTTGTTGGTCTAAGGCATTGAGGAAGCCAGGGCTGGGAGGGAAAGAGCTAAGCTGAGAAGGAAAAGGCAGTTTCCAAGCCTGGCTTGATCACTGATTTGCTGGGTGACCCTGCCCCTGCACAAGTCATTAGCCCACGCCAGGCCTCAGTTTCCTCCGTATAAAGAGGGAGGGTTGAGCTGGATAATCCGTGTGACCTGGGATAAACTACCTAACCTGGCTGTGCCTCAGTTCTTCCCCTGTGAGAGGAGGACACCCCCACTTGGCTCACTGGATCCTGGAGAGGATTAAGTAACATCAAGTTCCTGGCACAGTTACCCAGGCACAGTAGGTGCCTATTTATGAGTTCCCTCTCTCTAAACCTTCATACTGGGCTTGTGACCCCTTCTTCCTGGAAGGGGGAGGGCCACCCTCCTTTCCCGGCTCCCCTGACCTCCAACTTCCAGGACCTTCTCCGGGTCAAGAGACCCAAAGAAAACTCAAGAAAGGGACCCAAGGTCTGGGCCCACCTGGCCTACCTTGCTCAGGGGGCGGCGGCTGGAAACCGGAATCGGCGGAGGAGGGGGCGCTCATCAGGAAAGGCAGCCTACCCCCCTCATCTCGGCAGCGCGCCTGCAATGCCCCTGCACCCCTGCAGCCCGCCTCTCCTTCGCGCCCCGCTCCCCTCCACCTATAAATAGCACAGGACGAGCTCGCCGTGGCGATGACGCTGGCTGGGCAGGCGGAGGGAAAGGAGGCAGCTCTGCCAGAGCGGTGGGCGGCGGGCGGCGGCGGGAGGAGTGCGGCCCCTCCGTGCCTGGCTCCGATGACAGGCGCCACTGAGTCATCGTGGGGCCCCACGGGCCGCGACTGTCCCCGCCGCCAGCGTTTCTGTCTCGGGCTTGGGGGACTGCGGGGGCGAGGCTGACATCGGGGGGTTACTGAGCCCTCCCAGACTCCCGGCACGCCCGGTCTTGGAGGGCACCTCTGGGTGCGCAAGACCGGTCCCGACGGCCCTGGCGCGCAGGTGCGTGTCCACCCCCTGCGACACTCAGGTGCACGTGGAGCCGGAGCCCCACCTCATTTCCTTCCAGCGTCCCCACACCTCTTCCCCCTTTTCTCAGGTCCCCTTTCGGCTCTCCCCAGACCTCACCCTCCTCGGACTGCTGGAGGAAGGGGATGAAGCTTGGGACCCCTGCCATGTAGTCGCCTGCCCAGCACCCCTCCTTTCAGAGATGGAGGAACCCTTCCGCTCTCAGCCTTGCCCCTCTCAGCATCCCCAGCCCCTACTCCCCAACCTCCCTGCCCCTTTCCTTCCTCTGTCCCAATGAGTCACACAGCAGATGGGCTGGGACAAGAAACATTTAATTAGAGATCTGGGGGCTCGGCAAGAACCCAGCAGACCCATCATGCAGCCTCATGTACAGTGGGCATTGGGCCCGCCCTGGGATATTGCTGGGGGGGCCTCATGGCAGCAAACAGGGCAGTGTGGCTTGAACCCCCACTTTGTGGGGGAGAAGTGGGGCAGGGGCGTTTGGGTAGGAGGGCCTGTGTCTCTCCTACTGCATGGGAGGGTATAACTGTGCCCAGAATGGGGGTGGCATGGGCAGGCACAATCAAGGGCATAGAGGAGGGTCTGAGCTTGGGGGAGGGAGGTTGGCACCAGAGAAAAGCAGCCTGCAAGGGAGGGGTCCTCTCTATGTGTGCCCACCCACCCCCTTTCCTGGAGGCCAAACAGAACATTCCACCTTCCTTATCTGTCTTCCACCCAGTCTTTTCCCCAGGGTTCTGTGTCCAGGACAAGGGAGCAGATACAATCGGCAAAGGGGCTCCTGCAGCATCTGCCCGTCCCCTGCAGAGCCTGGAGAGACACAGGAGAAAGGTCAGCCCAGAGGGTTGGGCTCCTGGGGCAGGCCGGCAAAGCCTGGGATGGGAACTGACAGTCAAGTCACAGGCTCCCCTGGCGAGTGGTTCCTGTGTGACTGGAGGTCCTGACAGTGCAATGGGGTTGTTTTCACCAAACATGGGCCAGAGTTTTGTTCTCAACTGGGTTTCTGTGTCCAGGCAGCTCTTGGGTTTTCTTTTCTTTTTTTTTGAGACGGAGTCTGCATCTCGCCCAAGCTGGAGGGCAGTGGTGTGACAGAGCCTCCTCAGCTCACTGCAACCTCTGCCTCCCAGGTTCAAGCAGTTCTCCCGCCTTGGCCTCCCAAGTAGCTGGGATTACGGGCACCCCCAATCATGCATGGCTAGTTTTTGTATTTTTAGTAGAGATGGGGTTTCACCATATTGGCCAGGCTGGTCTTGAACTCCTGACCTTAGGTGATCCGCCCACCTCGGCCTCCCAAAGTGCTGAGATTACAGGCATGAGCCTCCACACCCAGCCAGCTCTTGAGTTTTCTTCTTGAAAGGACAGTCTCTGATTTGTTACATCTTCCAGGGACCTCAGCCTTCCCTCCTCTTTCAGCCCAGATTTCAAGTAATGGGAGAGATTCCTGCAAAACTTTCCTGAGAATTGACTGAGTGACAGAGGGGAAGACCAGAGGGCGGACTTAGGACCCTCCTATGGCCCTGGGTCCCCTCCCCACCCAGGGTGGAGGGCCGAGGACAAAAAAAGACCTGCTCCCAAGGCCCCACTTGCAAAGGAGCAGATGCATGGTCACACAAACACAGACCCAAGCAGAGGCTCTGTGGGGAGAGGGGTGTGCCAGGCATGCACAGGTGGTGTGGGCAGGGGAAGGCTGGAAGAAGCAGCAAAGAAATTCCCCAGAACCCTCCCTGGGGCTGAGCTCAGCCCAGCAAGTGGACTGGGATGCCTAGGTGCTGGGTGGACCTACCTGTAGCTTCCTCTTTCCCTCCCGCCCCACCCCATCCCCACCAAGTCCCAGAAGATATACCACTTGGGGAACCCCACCCAAGAAAGAAAATATTCCTCAGTACAGAGGCTCCTAAGCCACAGTGAGTGGCACCTAGGAGAGAGACAGAGGGAGGAAGGGTATGGAGTGATCAAGGGGGCCTGATCCCCTCCCTGGCCAGAAGCAAGGGCCAGGCACGGGCAAGGGTGGCATCTGGGTTCCCTTGGCTCCTCTCAGATCTCGGTCAGGGCGTCGACTGGCACCAGGCCTCGCTTCTTGCCGCTGCTGACTCGGATGAAGCCATCAGCATCCTTGCTTCTGCTCATGCCCACACATATCTGAGCCAGAGAGACACGGAGCTGAGGCTTGGCATGGCTGGCAGCCCTGCCCTCAGTCCTGCCCATGGCCCCCAGGGGACCCCTCTGGGGGATGATGGGACCAGTATCAGATGTGGATCAAGCCCTTCGCTGGAGTGATGGGAGCAGATTTCACAAGGGTAGAGGCCTCGGCAGTGAGACCCGGACATCAGCAGACACGAAGCAGCGCTTCAGGGCTGACCTTGGAGATCAGCCGCCGTACTGCCCCACCCCACCCCCATCACAGAGGAGGTTACAAGGGAAAAGGACTTGCCTCAAGTTACACGAAAGGCCAGAGCTAGCGTTCAAACCTGAGCTTTAGACTCTGAATCTAGTGCCCCTGACCTAACCCAAGCTGCCTGTAATGTCACTCAGTCTCCTGTCTCTGTTAGTTACGAGCCCAAATTCTCCAACGGGCTGGCAGGAGGGCCTGCATCCCCTTCCTTCTAACCTGCTTTCCCCCAGCTGCCAGGATCAGCCTGCTCCTGACATTTGCTCCCACCCAGCAGCCTGACTCTGTGCCTCCACAGCAGGGCTCCAGGCTGGGCCTCAGGCACTCACCTGGTTCTCCTTAAGGCTCATGTAACCCTGTTCCTTGTTCCCGGAGAAGGGCTGGCAGCAGCGCCAAACATTCTCACCTGGCCTCACCCGCTGCACAAAATTAGCTGGGAAGAAGCCAACCCGGTCTCCGATCTTGCCCTGGGGATGAGGTTGGCAATGAGCGCCTGAGCCACACCCCACCCCTCCTACCCACCACTGCTTTCTCCAGACCCAGTTCCCAGTCAGTGCCAACGCCATTATCCTCCAGATCTGGGGGATCCGTATTTCAGGTATTCCGTATTTCAGGTATTCCAGCCCCCAGCCAGGTGGCTTCTGGCCCGGGAAGGGAATGAGGTAAGCAGAGGGACAAGGCTGAGGCAAGGAGAGTCAAAACGGAGGGGACGTCCCAAGGATTGGTCTTCGTTTTGGCTAGGACCAGTGGTTGGAGGAGAGGCTGTCTTTAGGGCCTGGTGAGAAGGTGGGGGCAGTGCCCATCAAGGGTGGGGACTGCTGGGGTGCCTACCAGGGTCCCTCCACTCCCCACCCTGTCGAGTCACCTTCCACCAGTCCTCATTAGAGTCATCCACCAGCATGATCCGATCTCCAGGCCTGGGGAAGACAGAGCTAGGTTAGCATATGGAGCAGGGAGTCCTGCCCGTCCCCATCCTAGCAGTCCCTGGGCACCTGGGACCCTGCAGTCCTCAGCTGGGAGAGAGGATTCCTTTTTGTTGTTGTTTTTTAGACAGAGTCTCACTCTGTCACCCAGGCTGGAGTGCAGTGATGTGATCTTGGCTCACTGCAACCTCCACCTCCTGGGTTCAAGCGATTCTCCTGCCTCAGCCTCCCAAGTAGCTGGGATTACAGGCACCTGCCACCATGCCCAGCTAATTTTTGTATTTTTAGTAGAGATGGGGTTTTAAGTTTTCACATGTTGGCCAGGCTGGTTTTTTTTTTTTTTTTTTATCATTATGGAAAACAAGTTAGGCTGGTCTTGAACTCCCGACCTCAAGTGATCTGCTGGCCTCAGATTCCCAAAGTGCTGGGATTACAGGCGTGAGCCACCATGCCCCGCTGGGAAAAGATTCTTGATGCCCTCAGAGGACACTGTGTGACCACAGGTGCAGCAGGCACTTGCTGGGACAGCCCAGGCAGAGGGCAGGAGACATGACCCTCTAAGAATCACTCTTAGACCCTGGGCAGCTCTGGCTCCTCTCTGGGCTCACTGGCCTCAAGCATGCAAGCAGGTTCCTGAAGGCACCCCTCACACTTGTGCCCCAAGGTCTGGGAGCACAGAGCTGCTCAGCAGGGCTGGTCACCAAGGGGACTTACTGCAGAGCCAGATCATTGTTCTCCTGGGGCAGAAACTTGTAGAGTGCGACGTAGGAGTACATGGGCCCCACATCCTTCCGCAGCGGGGCTTTGGGGGGCTGCGGGAGAATCTCTGGGTCGGTGACAGGAAAGCAGCACCCTCACTCCCCCCACTGTCCACTTGTTCTGAGTGTGCCACCCTGGGGGCTGTATGGGACACAGTGAGTCCTGAGTCAAAGGCAGGGAGAAGTGAGACCCTCGTATGTGCTATGCTCACCCACCCCAACGGGCAATGGGCCAGGCTGGAGAGGGGAACCGCCTTCTGCCTGCTGTTCCCTGGAGTTGCCTGCCTTTGGAAGAGCAGGAGTAAGTACAGTGGGCAGTGGGCTGGGGGTGGGAGGGTAACTCCTCCTGCCTCCCATGCCCTCTCACCCTGGCATTGCCCATCCCTGAGGATAAGTGAGGAAGCAGCGAATCCCCACGCACCATGTTCTTGCCCTCCTATGCATCAATGGCAAGAAGAGATGACACCCGCTCCCCACCCTGGCCTTCTGGGCCAGTGCCAGTACAGGCTCACCTGCTGTCCAGGACTCTTCTCCCCTGGTCCTGGCCCTTCACTCTCTGCTGGGGCTGTGAATACTGGAGACGCTAGGGGTGGGAACAGGGAAGGGTGAGAGGCAGCAGAGGGCACCTTCATTGTGCCCCATTCCTGCCCCTGGTGCCCGCTGCCACTCACCACTGTCACCAGGTCCCTCCTCGGAGCTGCGGATGCTGCATTCCCCATCCTCCGTCAGCTCATCGCGCTCACTCTGGGGACAGAGAGAGGAGAGGGTTCAGCCCCCAAGCCCACTGTCATGTTCAGACACCCCTCCCCAAAAGACCCCCCACTTTTTGCCCACCATACCAGGCTCCGTGTCGGGGACTCAGAGGCGCTGCTGAAACTGGAGCGGTTCATCAGTGCCAGGGAGGTGCCATAGCGCAGGGTCTCGTAGACAGGGTCCACCTTCCCACTGGCCCCTGCTGAATATCCACCCTCAAGGCCTGGCTCTGCCCTGAAGCCCTGCACTTCTAACCCCGGCTCAGCATGCCCCAGGCTGAGCTCCCCAGCTGCCCCTCACCTGTCCCTCCCAGGTCTTCCCCATCCCAGAGATGGCTCCAGGTCCTCCCATGGTGCTCACACAGAAACCTGGATCATCCTGGACTCCTCGCTGTCCTCGCTGCCCATAGCCACTCCATCGCCGAGCCCTCCCTGCCCGCACTCCCAGAACCTGCACACCTCCCTCCATCACCACTGCTACCAGCCTAATTCACACTACCACACTGTCTCGGCAGCTGTTGTGGCCTTTCAACTGGTCTCCCTCCTTCCACTCCAGCCCTGCCAATCCACACAGCAACCAGAACGCTTTTGTAGAAACAGAAATTGCCCTTAGAAGAAAGTCCAAAGGCTAAAATGGACCCTGAGGCCTCGAACCCATGTCTCTTTACAGCCACTCCATCTTCCTCCCTCAGTCCCAGCCACCACTCACTTTGCCTTTTTTATTTTTATTTTTTTTGAGATGGAGTCTCCCTCTGTCTTCCAGGCTGGAGTGCAGTGGCCAGATCTCAGCTCACTATAACCTCTGCCTCCCAGGTTCAAATGATTCTATAGCCTCAGCCTCCTGAGTAGCTGGGATTACAAGCACCCACCACCATGCCTGGCTAATTTTTGTATTTTTAGTAGAGTCAGGGTTTCACCATGTTGACCAGGATGGTCTTGATCTCTTGACCTCGTGATCCGCCCACCTCGGCCTCCCAAAGTGCTGGGATTACAGGCATGAGCCACCGCACCCGGCCCACTTTGCCCTTTCTTTAACTCCTTGTCCTTCCTTTCTCAGCCTTCCCTCTGCCCCACACCTGTCTTTCCAGATCCTGAACAGGTGAACCCCTCACACCTCATCCTTCACATCTCTGGGAAGTCTTCCCTGATTTTGCAGATGAAGACAGCAAGCTTTTTTTTTCTTTCTCTCTTAGTTTAAAGACAGAGTCTCACCATGTTGCCCAGACTGGACTCCAACTCCTGGGCTCAAGCGATCCTCCCACTTCAGCCTCCCAAGTAGCTGGGATTACAGGTACGAGCCACCACACTGGGCTTTCAGCACACAGTCTATGCTCTATTCCTTCTTTCCCGCTTAAGGCACTTATGCTAAAGGTGATCAACTGATGATTTGCCTGACTGTCCATTTCAGTCCTATCTCCTTTACTAGGCTGTAAATTCCACCTTCTTCACTACTGTGTCTCAGAGTCCAGCGCTGTGCTTGGCACTTAGTATGTGCTTAATAAAGTGCTTTGTTGAAGGAATGATGAGTGAGTGAATGAATGAACCCCAAATTCAGGACAGGAGCATCCAGAGAAGGGAAATGGTAGGAGAGCCAAGAACTGGCCGTGCCAGCATGACTCAGGTGCCCATCTCAGACATGTTTATTTATTTATTTATTTTTTTGAGATGAAGTCTCACTCTGTAGCCTAGCCTGGAGTGCAGTGGTGCAATCTCCGCTCACTGCAACCTCTGCCTCTCAAGTTCAAGCAATTCTCCTGCCTTAGCCTCCTGAGTATCTGGGACCACAGGTGCCTGCCACCACGCCCAGCTAATTTTTTGTATTTTTAGTACAGATGGGGTTTTGCTATGCTGGCCAGGCTGGTCAGGGATGTTGATTTCTCATCACATCACAGTGGGAGCAGGGACAGCAGCCAAGGGGACACTCACCAGTGGGTGGGGACTCTTTGCTTGTGGCACAGGCTGGTGGTGGCTCATGCACCAGGAGAGGGGAGCTGAAGTTGCGGCGGAAGGAGGTGGACTATGTCGAGAGAGCACAGAGAGGGTGTGAGGAGGTCATGGCCCATGGAGAACTTGGTCCTTCCCAAGCCCAGGGCCCACCCCACAGGAGGGAGCCACCCTGAGGGGTACTCATGCCCCCATGTGACAGTCCTGGCAGCACTCAGCTGGCCATCTCTGCCTGGGTCCCCGCTCACCGTCTTGCCTGGGCATTGCTGGTGGGAGATCTCCTCAGAGCACCAGAGGTGGACGCTGACTTTGCATGTCTTACATCTCAAGCCTTGCTTGGAGTTTCCTAGGAAGAATTTGGGTTCAGCAACTGAGGATACCCCCGTAGGCAAAGGGCAAAAGAGGCACATTAGGGCATGAAGAGAGCAGGGGTTGGGCATCCTTGTGCCAGCCTTGAGGCCCCGCACCTACCCCTCACACAGTCAGGGTGTGACGGCGCAGGGAAGCCAGAGTTGTCAGTAAACACGGCAGTGACACCGGGTACACCCCGCCCCCGGCCGTGCTCCCTTCTCTGCCCGGGGTAATCCGCACAGTTAGGCATGGGTGTGGTGGCTCATGCCTGTAATCCCAGCACCTTGGGAGGCTGAGGTGGATGGATTGCTTGAGCCCAGGATTTGAGACCAGCCTGAGCAACACGGCAAAACCCCATCTCCACAAAAAATTTTTAAATTAGCTGGGTGTGTCAGTGTGTGGCTGTAATCCCAGCTACTCCAGATGCTGCGGAAGGAGGATCCCTTGAGCCTGGGATGTGGAGGTTGCAGTGAGCCAAGATGGTGTCACTGCACTCCAGCCTGGGAGACAGAGTAAGATTCTATCTCAAAAAAAAAAAAAAAAAAAGAGGCACAGTTAGTATTGGGGCCCCTGAACAGCCAGAACCCAATAATATCCAGCAGCTCCATTGGCCCACTCCCCAGCACCCGCCCTGGTCCCTCCCCATGGTCGCCTCGGCACCCAGGCACCTACCTACGATGAACTGATGGCACAGCTCGCAAGGGCTGGCTCGCTTGAAGACATGCTCCTGGAAGCTGTGCAGCCTCACTGGTTTGAGCGCTGCCAGGGGGCGTGGGACTGGGCATGGCGAGGGGCTGGGGGTGGACAGGCCCCTGTCTGAGGCTGGGGGTGGTGGGGAGGGAGGGGGCAGTGGGGTCGGGGGCGTCAGCAGCACCTCAGTGGGACACTTGAGCTCAGAACCCGAGCGAAGGAAGAAGTTTTCCATGCTCTTACTTCGGAGGATGGTCTTGAGGGAGAGGGAGCGCTTGAATCGCTGGAGCTGAGAGAAGAGGGAGCTATGAGTGGGAGCCTAGAGGTGCCTGGCCACGGAGAGCTTCCCTTTAGGGGGTCTCTGGCTGTTGGGGCAGCAGCAGTAGTGTGTGGGGGCTGAGGGCCGGAGCAAAACGAAACACCAAGAGAGAGGCTCCCTAGGTCCCGCTGATGCTTCGCAATCTCAGGTACCACAAGAGCCTCGTGGGTGACCACGGGGAGAAAGGAGTCCTGGCTGAGCCGGCAGCAGTCAGGAGAGGTGAGAGCCGTGGCAAACTGGATCCCCAGGGAGCAGCTGCGGGTCTCCTCCAGCCAACCGAGACTGCTCTAGAAGGCCAGCCCAGTACTGCCAGGTTTTCTAATTTTTCAAAAGAAATCTAGACTTTGATGCGAAAGCGGATAGAAACAAGCTGAAGAGGTGCAGTCCCACTTTTCCTTGCAGAAATGGTGGTGTGCTCTATTTCCTGTGCTTTGCTTTCTTTCACTTAACAGTAAATCCTGGAAATCATTCCATACCCATACACAAATAGATTCATCATTCTTTTTTATGGCTACAAAGTATTTTGTTGTATGGGTGTACCATTTACTCAAATTCAGAAAAATAGAAAATAGGCAGCGTGCAGTGGCTCCCGCCTATAATCTCAGTACCCGAGAGGCTGAGGCGGGAGGGAATCGCTAGAGCCATGAAGTTGGAGGCCAGCCTGGGCAACATCCACCGGTGTCCTCAAACAGGCTGGGGGTGGGAGGAGTGGTCGCCCTGGATCCTCATCCTTGAGGCTGATTCTCCCTCCAGAACGTCTCCCCAGCCCTCCCCTCCCAGCGACTCATCACCTCTCCAGCCCTTAGTTCAGGCCCTGATGTCCCCAGTCTGGATCAAGGCCACAGCCCCCGCTCCAGCCCCTGCTTCCACCTGCCCTCTGTACCGCTGCTGGGGAGGTGATGCCTGACCCTGCTGAAAACCCTTCCTGGCTCCTCAGGACGCCATCCAAGGCACTCACCCCAGCCATGAGACTCTCCTTGCACCTTGGCCAAACCTGTCCTTCCAACCTGTGCCTTCTATCTGCAGCCCAGAAATGAGGATCTTTAGCTCCTCCACGCTTTCATGCCTCTGAGCTTTTGCCATGTTTTTCCTCTTCTCTGCCCCACTCCACTCCTACCCTCTTTATCCTGCCGACATGCTTCCACTGGCCCTTCTCTTCTAGGAAAGTCTCTTCCGAAGGAATCCTGCTTTGTGCCCCAGCCCCTCCTCTGGTGTCTGCTGCATCCTGCCCAACTTCCATCACAGCCCCAGTCAGGTGATGGGTGTTATTTATTTCTCACTCCCCAGGAAATTGTGAGCCCCTTGGGGACAGGCTCTCAACACATAGTAGGTGCTCAGCCAGAGGCCTTTGGTAAACAAATGATAAGCTATCGGCTGGACTCTCCATGGATCCCACATTCTGGAGGGCAGGGTGGATTCTGTGGTGAGGCCGGAGCTATTTCCTCCTCTCACCTAAACATGCCCTACTGAGTCTTCCCAGAGAGAGGTCTGGGAGCCTCTTAACCAGAGCCTTGGCCGTCTCACTTCCCACTGAAAGCCGCCTTACCCCTGCCCACTCCTTCCTACTACAGACAGAAATAGGGGCCAGCAGCCTGGCTCCAGGCAGAGGGACTTGGCCAGGGTTCCCAGCTGGCACGCCGGGCAGCCTATGTGCCATGGCTGTCTGCCTGGCCACCGTGCCAAGGGGATGGAAGTGGTGGCCCCTCCAGCCTCCAGGAGGCCAGCAGGCAGCAAGACAGAGAGAGAAGCAGAGGGGATGTTTGGGCATAAGGCAGGCTCTGGTGCGCCAGCTGGGAGGCCACAGCCCTGTGGTGTCTGGCACACCGAAGTGCTCAGCGCCTTCCAAACCCAGCTTCCTGGACAGCACTGTGGGCTTCTTTGTGTATCTGTGAGAAGCAAGGCCCCAGGCCCCAGATGCCTGGGCGTTGGAGCAGAGGTAGAAGGCTGGATAGACGATTAATGAGAACACAAAACCCAGCCTATGTCAAGCTCTGGGCCAGCCAGGGCCGAATGTGGCTCTAGGGGCTCGGATGAGCCCCAAGAGGCAGGTGAACCATCCACTGTTCTGTCCAGGGACCTCAGGCATGGAGCACACAGGGTCGCTGGAGGATGTGCTGGGGCTGGGGGCGAAACTCAACCTGCAGCCTGAAGGCAAATCACTTCACTTCTCTCTGAGCCTCAGTTTCCCCACATCCAAGAGGGAAGACTAGATATTCTCTTTTTTTCACTCTTCTTGCCCAGGTTGGAGCTCAGTGGTATGATCTCGGCTCACGGCAACCTCCGCCTCCCGGTTCAAGCCATTCTCCTGCCTCAGCCTCCTGAGTAGCTGGGATTACAGGCATGCACCACCACACCCAGCTAATTTTGTATTTTTAGTAGAGACAGGGTTTCTCCATGTTGGTCAGGCTGGTCTGGAACTTCCAACCCCAGGTGATCCGCCCGCCTCGGCCTCCCAGAATGCTGGGATTACAGGCATGAGCCACTGTTCCTGGCCAGGAAGACTAGATACTCTCTAAGCAATACAAGACTCTAGGTCCAAATATCCCCAGAAACTTACATCTCTGAGGGGCTGTCATGGTCTGAACACCGGAACTGAGCTAATACTCTATAGGCAGCATCTCATTCATCCCAGTGTGGCCCTTGGAAGTAGTGATAATTACTGTCCCATTTTTCAGATGAGGAATCGAGGCTCATAGCGGTTAAATCACTTGCCCAGGAGTCCTCAGCTGGTAAATAGTAGAGCCAGGACTTGAACCAGTGACTCCAGCTACTGAGCCCAAAGCACCAGAAGCATCCTGCTGCACTGGGCCCTGCCTGGGCCCTCAGCCCCGTCCCTCAGCCAGGGGCTTATCCACCAGGCAATCAAAGGTTGGGGTGAGAAGGGACCTGGAGGACTAGCCACCTAGAGTAGTCCCCACCCCATTACCCTGCAATGCCCTGGCCACATCCCCTCTCAAGAGTTGGTTGCCTCTTGTAATGGGAAGCAAGCGGTCTCTTGGGACAGTCATTCCATCTTTGGGTAGCTGCAATCACTGGAAAGTGCTTTCCTATACAGAGCTGAAACCTGCCTCCTTGGGATTTTTGCCTATCAGCCCTTGTTCCTCCCTTGGCTCCAGAAAGGGCTACTTCCTCTCATACACATCAGCCCTTCAAATATTTGAAGACATCATCGATCATGTCCCCCTTACCCCTGAGGCCCTTATTTTCATAGTAATCCTCATAGGAGGTTCCAAGTCTCCCTATCCTCCAGGCTGTGCCCTTTCCTGGTACCCCCTGGTCTCAGTGCCAAGAGCCACCTCTGCTGGGTACCAGAGGCCTCTGGAACAGAATGTTCCTGGGTACCAGGGCAGCCCCAACTCTGCCAGCTGATACTCTCTGGCTTGGCTGTGGGCCCCAGATCCCAGCGGGGTGGAGAAGCGGGAAGGAATGACATGCCACCTGGGGTGGCTGGCAGATGTCAAAGGCTACAGGTCTGGGCTGGGGCATCTCTGCCAGATGGCTTGTTGCCTGCCCACTCCAGAGCCATCTGGCTTGGTTACCCAAACTGAACTTTGGTGCAGCCAGGCCAGGTATCCCTGCTCCTGGGGCTCTCCATTCCCTGAGAGGACTTTTCCCATCTCTTCCCCCCACTATATTTTTGGTGCCTTCACTTCCCTGGGACCCATTGTCTGGCATGGAGAGAAGCTGCTGCGTACCTTGGCAAGTGGGCCCACCTGGTCACTCTTCCTCCCAGTGTACCCAGTTTGTCCGGCTGGGAGCCTGGACCACCAAGTCTGTTCTTCTGAACCCCATCCTAGAGACAGGGCCTGGCCTGTTTCCCCCCAACCTCCCCATACCCTGGGCGGCCCCTTATTTCCTCCATCCCCACAGCATCTCCTGAAAGGGCACGAGGCATCTGGCAGTGGGTGGTGGCGGATGTGGTGCAAGCTGACTCAGAGCAGAGCTGGCATGAGGGGGTCCTTCCAAGGTTGGCAACAAAGGGGGTTATAGGCGGGCCCTATGTGGTAAGAAGGAGACCAAGAGAGGAGGAGGACTCCCTAGGAGGGTTGCTGAGCGGCTCAGATGCGGGGCTGATTCCACCTGGGGGCAAGCAGGAGGCGGCCCAGCGATTCCCAGGGGGCACCAACACCGATGAATAAGACTGGAATGTTGGCGTCACTGCCTGATGGGCACTGGCCCCCTCTATTGTACCTACCTCACATTGAGCTGGGTGGGCAGCACCCAACCGCACTGTCTTCCATCTCCCCCACCCACACAGTCTGGAGACAGTAGCTTCTTTGGGCCAGGGTGAGGTGTGGGATGGAAGGAGGCTAGCAGGGGTCCTGGGTTCTCTCTCTGACACCTCTGCCCTGCTGAATACCTCCAACCTGACCCACAGCCTAGTCTGTGTTAGTGCAGAGTCCTTCACAAGAGTGAAGTGTAGGGAAGGGGCGGAGGGCCAGGGCTCCGGCTGGCCTAGAACAGAGGGGCTGGCTCAGGTATGTAACCTCTGCCCTCTCCTGCGCCTTGAATCTCCAAGCTCAGACCCAGAGGTGACAACACTAGAGGGTCCCTGGGCCGGGAGGAGGGAGAGGTACAGACCTGCAGGCCCTGACCTCCCCCCACACACAGCTGAGCAGGCAGCCTGCTGGGGTGCTGAGGCAGCGGAGCTCCCACGGAGGGGGCTGGAGCGAACAAGCCTTGGTATGGCAAGCAGGGCAGGGCCTGGGAGGCCCCCAAGTCCCTGCAGGCAAGCAGGGGGACTGTGGATGTCTACCCAGGGTGACTAGAGGACAACCGGGGTCAGCGGCATTGGAACTTAGGGGAGGTTCAGCTCCCAGACTGCCTGCTTGACAGAAGTTGTCACAAATATTCCAAGCGATATCCTCCCAACCAAACATCTTAGTCCTTTCCCAGGAGAGACTTAGCTCTCTAAATGGGAGTCAACTCTGTGGCCTGCAGACCAGAGTCGCATTTTTAGAAGGGAACAAGAGAAGGTCAGGTGTTCATGTGAAGACTGAAACGTGGAGACCCGCTGGGTCCCCTGGTGCAGGATGGAGCTCCCTGGGGTGCCTCTGCCAGACTCCACCCTGATCCTATGGCCTGCTCCTCCGTAGGATCAGGGTGGAGACGGTCCTCCTCAGGGTCACTCTCCTGATGACCTTGACCTTGAATTAACCTCAGCTCCTGCGTGGTGGTCAAGATGGAAGGAGGAGGAAGGGGGACAGTGGGAAGAAGCCTAGGGAGCCAGCGATTCCTCCAGAGCCCAGGCCCCACCATTTCTGGTCCTCCCTGTCCCCCTTCGCCTCTGGAGAACAGGAACAGGATGAGAACAAAATACCAGGGGAAGAGAGAGGGAGGAGGTCTTGGCCTGAAGTCTGGGAGTGGGCAGGGCACACCCTTGGCACAGCCCTTTCTGCACATCCCCAGGCCCGCTCAGGTTGCTCCCGCAGAACAGAACTTCTCGCGGGCCAGTCGCCAGTACCTAGAATTTGGGAAGGGAGCAGACGGATTAGCAGTGGGGTGGCGGGGTGGCGGGGGGTGGGGTGCTGAGTGTGAGCGGCGGTCTCTCCGCACCCCGTTCAACGCCAGGAGTCTGGGCTCCGCCCGCCTTCACGGGGAGTAATTTATTCATGGTGACTCCCGCAGGAGTAACAATCATCCATAATTAGGGTTAATGATGACATTCATTAATTACGATGACTTCTCTTTTCGCTTCTACCCGCTCCCCCCCACACCGCTTGGTCCCGCTCCCGGGGTAGGGGGTGGGGCTGCCTTTCTGGTCTGGAGCCACAACCGCAGGCCCAGGTCCCCGCCCGCGATCGACGGCCCGCGCTGGCGCAGGCCCCCGCGCGAACTCCGCAGCTGCGCACCCCCGGCCGCGGCCTCGCGTCCCCGAGCCCAACCCGGCTGGGAGCGGGGAATGCAGGACTGCGGAGGGGCAGGGAGAGACGCCCAGAGACGCGGAGATAAACACCCAGAGACGTGGGGAGAGACGCACACAGAGAGACGCCAAGACACAGACACGCAGGTCGTGGAGACACATTCAGAGACAGGAGCCAGGACAGAGGCGCGGACTGAGCCCGGGACGGGGACCCGGCGGCCGCGGGAGGGTGCGCCTCGCACGCACAGCCGGGCACGCACCCCGCTGGCGCCGCTCCACACACGCCCTCCGGCCTCCCTGCGCCCATCCCTCCAACGAAGCCCGGTTGCCCCCTCCCCAGAGGGTAGCGATGGCGCGCGGTGCTGGTGTGATCCGGGGTTCCTCGTGGCCCTTCGTCGCCAATCCACTCCTCCCCCCGAGCGTGGCGCGGAGCCTCAGTGGTCACGCGGGCCCCGCGACCGCAACCCCAGGACGCCCGGGCCCACAGGAGGACCCCACCGGGAAGAGGACGCCCGGGCCAGGGACACACGGGGCGGGGACAGGCCTAGCGCCCCCCAAGTTACCTTGGTTTCCTGGAGGGTGGAGACGGTCCCTGGGGGGCTGTGGGTGGCCGCGTCATCCGGTTCGTTCTCCTTCTCGCTCATCTCGGTCATGGTTCGGGAGGAGGGTCAGAGAGGGTGCGGAGACCCGACGGCAGGCCGGCCGCGGGCAGGCAGCGGGTGGCGGGCGTCTCTGGGACTCTGAAGCCCTTCTCCAGAGGCTGCCCCCAGTTAGCCTCGGGCACGGCAGCCCCCCACCTGCGGGCGCGGGCGGAGAAAGTTGCCGGGATGGCTGGCGAGGGGAGGCGACCACGCCGAGCCGCGGGAGCGGGACGACTCCGGGCGAGAGGACCGAGGGTCTGCAGAGGATGCTGCTCGGAGCGCGGGGAGAAGGAAAGTGGGGCCGCGGGGATGAGCCGAGGGAGGGAGCCACGGAGCTGTCCGTGTCCGGCCGGTTCCGCCGTCCTCTGCGCCCGTCCCCCATCCCCTCCCCTCCCCCGCCGGCCCCAGCCCGGCACCCGGCGGCCCCTCCGCCCAGTCCTCGCAGCCCAACTTTGATTTAGGAGGTCGCCTGGTCCCGCCCCCTGCCCTCCGCCGCTCCCCCGCGCCGCCATGCGAATCGGGCTCTCAGCTATTGGCTGCGGCGGTGGCCAGGAGGGCGAGCTGGGCGGAATCTTGGGGGGCTCGACACGATGGGGCGGGGCTTGGCGGGGAAAGAAGCGGAGGAGGGAGTTTCACACTGAAAAATCCGGGACTGCGGTGGGGGGGGGGGGGCGTGACCGGATTGAGGGAAGCTTGGGGAGATCATAGTAGCATCTGGATGGGTTACAGGGAACAGAAATAGGTTGGGGCTGCAGCAAGATAGCTGAGAGTGAGATCGAAGTTAGGACTTCCTGGAGAGCGAAGATCGAAAGATGTCAGAGGTTGGTGAAGGAAGAATGGGGACCCATCTGTGCCATTAATTGGATGCCTCTATGCCCTGAAAAGACTCTCTCCAAATATACACACACCTGGACTATGGAGTATGCGGCAAAGTCAGGCCAGACAATTCCTCCTTGTGATGGAAAGCAGGATGATTCTATCCCTTTCCGGGCTTGGTTATCTGAACTTCAGCAGAGATGGGGCCTCAGTCCTCACACCCAAAGTCCCCAAACTTCACTACAACACGCTCCCCTCCTGAAGATCCTACCACAACTGGAGTTAGATCAGAGGATAATATGGAGAGGTGGGGGAAGAGGTCCTCACCCTCCAAGGTACCCCTCTCTCCACCTGGTCTGACAATAACCTTCTATATTTTTTTTATTTTTTATTTTTTGTTTAGAAACAGGGTCTCACTCTTTCACCCAGACTGGAGTGCAGTGGTGTGATCATAACTCATTGCAGTCTCAAGCTCCTGGGCTCAAGCAATCCTCCCACCTCAGCCTCTCTAATTGCTGGGACCACAGACATACTGGCTAATTTTAAAATGTTTTTGGTAGAGATGGAGTCTTGCTATGTTACACAGGATGACCTCCAACTCATGGGCTCAAGCGATCATCACACTTTGGCCTCCCAGCATGTTGGGATTACAGGCATAAGCCACTGTGCCCAGTCAAGATATTTCTTCTTCTCCTCCTTCTCTTTTTCCTTTTTTTTTTTTTTTTTTTTTTTTTTTTTTGAGACAGGGTCTTGCTCTATTGCCCAGGCTGTAGTGCAGTGGCCTGATCACAGCTCACTTCAGCCTGGACCTCCTGGGCTCAACCCTCCCAAACAACTGGGACCACAGGCACATGCCACTTCACTCGGCTAATTTTTAAATTTTTTTGTAGAGGTGGACTCTACGTTACCCAGGCTGGACTTAAACCCCTAGGCTCAAGCAGTCCTCCTGCTTTGGCCTCCCAAAGTGCTGGGATTACAGGTATGAGCCACCACTCTGGCCAAGATAGTTCTTCTAATGCATGTTGATTATCTGGGACCCATTTTTCCCGGTTCCCCTCCTCCAGCCCCCTTTCCTTCTGCCCCTTCTGGCTCTGACCAGCAGATCTGGCTGCTTCTTTCCTGGTGTGAGTGGAGAGACTTCTGGGTTTAAGTCTCCCTCCTCCTCTGCTGTAGGTGGTAAGGTTGTGGGTTGGGGGGGTGGCACATGGGGGGCCTGGGGTGCTGAGGAAGGCCCTTATGCTAGCCTGGAGGGCAAGGGGTGGGGTGAATGCCTCCCCACGCTCCCCCTCAACCCCATGCACACAGCCATTCATGGATCTCTGCCCTCCCAAGCATGAGCTCACCATTGGAACCCTGTTCAGGTTACTGTGTCCAGGAATAGAGATTTATTTGCCAGTGGCAGAAGTAGGACAAGGGCACAGTGAGGGTTCATGGTTGTAGGGGCTCTGACTTCGAGATTTCCTGAGGAAGGTGGGATGGAGCCTGAGCGCCATCAAATCAGTCTCCCCAAAAGCCTGTTCATGACCAGTCTTCCCTCATCCTCTGCCCCAGATTGTCCTTCTCCCTCCTGCCCAGCCCAGGCCAGTGCGGCCTCCCCTCTCTGGGCAGCTCAGACTTCAGAATGCTTGCAGCATTGAGACAGGGACATCAGACCCTCCACTGATCCTAAGCTGGAATAGACAGGGCCTTCTTCTGAGTTTGGAGATCTTCTGGGGGAGGTGCCCAGTCTCCTCTCAAAGAGCAGGGGCTTTGAGTTCCTCAGGGCCCAATACTTCTAGGTCACTAATTAACTGTGTGACCTTGGGCAGGTAACACAATCTTTTAGAGCATGGTTGTTTTCTGTTGTTTGTTTTGTTTTGTTTTTTAGATGGAGTCTCACTTTTGTTACCCAGGCCGGAGTGCAATGGCAGGACCTTGGCTCACTGCAACCTCTGCCTCCTGGGTTCAAGTGATTCTCATGCCTCAGCCTCCCAAGTAGCTCGGATTACAGGTGCTCACCATCACGCCTGGCTAACTTTTTGTATTTTTAGCAGAGATGAGGTTTCACCATGTTGGCCAGGCTGGTCTCAAACTCCTGACCTCAAGTGATCCACCCACCTTGGCCTCCCAAAATGCTGGGATTACAGGCGTAAGCCACCATGCCCAGCCTAGCAACCAACCCTAGAGCCTTGGTTTCTTCATCTGCAAAATAGTGATTGTGCCTACCCCACTGTAGGCGAATCAATGAGATAGTGTAGGATAGCACTTAGCCCAGAAAAGACAGGAAGACAGGAAAGGAAAGCTTAAAAAAAAAGCTGGGCGCGGTGGCGCATGCCTGTAGTCCCAGCTACTCAGGAGGCTGAGGTGGGAGGATCGCTTGAGCCCAGGAGTTCTGGGCTGTAGTGCACTATACTGATCGGGTAGCCACACTAAGTTCGGCATCAACATGGTGACTTCCCTGGAGCAGGGTGCCACCAGGTTGCCTAAGGAGGGGTGAACCCATCCAGGTCTGAAATGGAACAGGTCAAAACTCCCATGCTGATCAGTAGTGGGATCGCACCTGTGAATAGCCACTGCACTCCAGCCTGGGCAACGTAGCGAGACCCTGTCTCTCAAAAAAAAAGTTTTTATTCTGGTAGAGATGGGGATCTCACTTTGTTGCCCTAGTCTCATTTTGAACTCGTAACCTCAAGTGATCTCCCTGCCTTTGTCTCCTGGATAAAGTGCTGGGATTACGGGCACACGCCGTCACATCTAGCCAGGGAAAGGCCATTATTTTTCTTTCCCCCTTTCTCCTGGGAAATTTATCCCTTCCCAGTGCTTTCTCTGAAGCAGGAGAAGAAAACAGCTTCCTTCTCTCATTTTCCTTGGCCATTTGGAGCCTGGTATTCTGTGGGGGAACCAACCTAGAAGTGGTGATTCCTGGACAAAGAGACACTAACTAGATACAGAGAAGAATTCCCAGGGGAAGCCGGGATACTGGCAGCCGAGGAAAGCCAGGGAAGCTGGAGGGCTGCGGGGCCCATCTAGTCTGGACAGCAGAGGCCTGAGGGGGGCAAGCATGGGGGAGGAGGGGCTGGATGCGATGACCTCTGGCTGTCCTTCCTGGACTGCAGCCTTAGTGTCTCAGAGCGGTCTCTCCTGAATTGAGTCTGAGTCATTGCTCTTAGTACTGACAACTCCCACTGCAGTGACTCAGAGGCGAGGCAGAAGCAGCCAGGCCAGCCTCTCTTGGAGAGGAAGGAGCGTTGCCCCATCTCGGATTCGGAGGGCAGAATCGAGAGGCAGGCAGAGCGAGGGCAGGCACTGCCAGAGGATGAACAGCAGCCACACTCCGGGAGGGCTCCTTAGAAGTGGCAATAGGACCACCAGGGTGCCTCTTGCTAGGAGAGTGGGCAGTGGGCTCTTGGGAGCCCTGGGTCAGGGATGACTTCAAATCTGCCTGCAGCACAATGCCTAGCACACGAAGAGAGACCAGACCTCAGCCCAGCCCTGCCTTTCATTTCCTGTTTTGTGACCTTGGGCAGAGAGCTGTCTGTCTCTAAAGGCACCGGAGTTTCCTTCTTGTCAGATTGGCAGAATTGGATTAGATGAGTTTGAAATGAGGAGTTGGATTAAAATGAGGGCAATAATGGTATATCTCTTGGCACTCTTTTGAGGATTAAATGAGTTAATATATGTAAAGAGATGGACAGGCTGGACGTAGTGGCTCACACCTGTAATCCCAGCATTTTGGGAGCCCAAGTCGGGTGGATCACCTGAGGTCAGGAATTTGAGTCTACTAAAAATACAAAAAAAATAGCCAGGTGGGGTGGTGGGCACCTGTAATCCCAGCTACTCGGGAGGCTGAGGCAGAAGAATCGCTTGAACCCGGGAGGTGGAGGCTACAGTGAGCTGAGATCACACCACTGCACTCCAGCCTGGGCCACAAGAGTGAAACTCCAGCTCAAAAAATAAAAAATAAAGAGATAGAATAAGTGCATAGTAAATGGATGTTATTTTTTTTATTTATTTCAAGAAAAGGTGTCACATTGCTGCCCAGGCTGGAGTGCAGTATCACAATCATGGCTCACTACAGCCTCTACCTCCCTGGCTCAAGTGATCCTCCCACCTCAGCCTCCCAAGTAACTGGGTCTACAGGCATGTTCCACTGAGCTCAGCCTGTTAATTCTTATGTTGTTATTAGTTGCTATTCATTACTGCTAATTATTAACAACAATATTATTATTGGGGATTCTTAACCTTGGACTTGCAAGTGAGCTTCTGGGAGTTCATGAACCCCTTGAAGCTGTGTAAACTTGCAGAGGATAATACACATTTTTCTGGGGAGAGTCCAGAGCTTTCAGCTGCTCCTCAGGGCATCTGAGATCCCCAAAAGATTAAGAGCCTATATGACCCCCAGGGAGTCTCCTCTCTGAGTGGCTGAGATTCTCTGATGTGGGGAATTGCTTCTCCTCCCATGGTGATGGTCCTTGCATCAACACCTCCAGTCCAAGCCCTTTGCATCTTCATCCTCTGCCCCATGGGTCACCCAGGGCAGAAAACATGAGTGGATGGCCTTTCCCTGCAGCTTTAGAATCAGGACTCCTAGGGTGGAGGCGCCCAGTGTGGTTAGGAGCTGAGTCTGGGTTCCTGTTTCCCAGCTAGGGAAGGGAAGAGGGGCCCAGCCCAGCCCAGGGATGCAGAGACCACAGTGAGAGGCCTGGCCTTGCCCCAGCGTCCCCTACCTCCCCCAACCAGCCCACCTGGGGCCCAAGAGGCAGATACCACTCTAATGAGCTAAGGCTCATGGCAGGCAGCGGTAATTATGATTTTATGGAAATACAGAAGGCTCTTACGCAAGTGCCTGACATACTTCCCGGCTGTGGCATCTGGGACAGCCAGGTCCCCAGGGGCTGGAGAAGGCCCCCCCCCACCCCCTGCTGCCTCCAGCCCCTGGAGCTTGGGACACTGGCATGGAGCCACCCTCCCACTGCCCATGGCACTGTCCCTAATGTGCCCTGGGTGAGCTGTTCCCTTGCTCTGAGCCCCAGGCCTCCTGGAGGGGAACAACACGGGCTCTGTGTATGCAATCCCTCACGCCCTCCCTCCTGCCACCCCCTCTCCCCACCACAAAGCCAGGCTCTCTAGGAGAGTTGTTCTTGTGTGAGGGCATAACGGGGCTACAGCTGTTTCCTTTTCCTCCATGAAGAAAACCGCTCTCTCCAGGAACACGTTGTCCTCTTCTGTTCTGCATCTTTTCTCCTTGAGGCTGGGGACATGGGGCTGACAGCAGCCATGGTGGGGTCGGGGTGGGATGTCCTAGCCCTCAGCTGCCCCTCCCCAGCCCTGTGCCAGTTTGTCTACACTGTGCCCCCCACCCCTGTGCTTCCAATAGTGTCCTGTCCTCCAGTCCGTTCCCCCTACCCACCCACAAAGCATCTGTTACTAAGGTAACAGCAAGAGCATCACTTTGGGTAAGCAAGTGGGTGGAGCCCTGTGGAGGGGGTCATGGTTGAGGGTTAGAATTTCGGAGAGATGAACACTGTGGACCTCTGAATTCTTCAAGGAGGATCTTTTGCTGGAGAGGAGGCCAGGCGCAGGCGGGGAGGGGCTGTGGCTGAGAGTGAACGTAGTTTAGGAGGGAGGATGAAGTTGGTCGCAGCTGGATTGGGTGTTGGTGGTGAAGGTGCCATGGCTTACTGTGTGGGACAAGCGTGAGTGTGGTGATGCCGAGGAGACCTGAGGCAGAGAGGACGAGCCTGCCTTTAAGTCCTCCCTCCAGGTAACCGCCTGGGGAGAGGTCCTGCAGGGGAGTCTAGCCCCAGCTGAAGCAGCCTGGGACCTGCGGCCAGCCTGAGCCCACACTGCCCCCTGCAGACTGCACAGAAAGCAGCACGGGGCAGCCCAGGTTGGGGGGCGTTCAGGCGGGGCCTTCGAGGGTCTACTTTGGAGACCATCTAAACCATGAGCTTCTACCAAGTGTAAGGGGTGTTTCTGGGCACTGGGGTGCCTCGTCCCTGCATGTCAGGCCCTCCTGTAGATTCTGACCCAAAGAGAGGTAATACAGAGGGCCACATCAAGCTGAGCTAATCGAGGCCATCGTGGGGACTGTAAGGCAGAGGGGACCAGAATATTCTAGGCCGAGGGAACAGCCTAGGCAAAGGCATGGAGGTGTGAAACAGAACAGCCGGTTCCAGAGCTACTGGAAAACCCGGAGGGAGAGATGTGGTGAGCGCCAAAGGCAGGAAAAAGGGAACAAACAGACTTGAGTGCTGGATCGGGAAGCTGGTTTTCTCTGCACAAGGGGCTTCTCAAACTCATTCACCGACGGAGCAATTTGGACATGCCATGGGGGGCAGGGAGGGGGAGCAGGCAAAGTGGTTCACTCCAAACTTGAGAGGGATTTTAAGACATGACTGTATTTTAAACACTGGTGCGAGCCTTGCATTTGACTCCAGGAATATCCGCGTTAGTTTTCCTACCAAAAATATGATTTTTAGCACTAAGCATTGTGTGCCATGGATAGCCTGGAATAGGACCCATAGTTACCCAGGGACTTCCACAGCCCAGCTTGAGATGGCGCTGAGGGTCATTGGAGGCCATGGCGAGTTCTCCGTAGAAAAGTCTCTGGCTCACTCCTGTGTCTTAGGGCAGCCTCTCTAGCTCCCAAGGGCAGCACACTAGACACAGAGGACCAAGTAGAGGGCGCCTGGGATCCTTCTGGTGGCCAAAGGCTTCACAGCGAAAATAGACAGGAAGAGCCACCTCGCCTGGCCCAAGATTTGTTTTTAAAAGGCTGGGTGTGCTGGCTCACGCCTGTAATGCTAGCAATTTGGGAGGCCGAAGTAGGAGGATCGCTTGAGACATGGAGTTTGAGACCAGATAGGGCAACATAGTGAGACCCCATCTCTACAAAAAAAATTTTTAATTAGATAGGCATGGTGGCTTTAGCACATAGTCCCAGCTACTTAGGAGTCTGAGGTAGGAGGACTGCTTGAGTGTGGGAGGTCAAAGCTGTAGTGAGCCATGGTCACACCGTTGCACTCCAACCTGGGAGACAAAGTGAGACCCTGTCTCAAAGAAAACTAAAAGCCCGCACATACGTATCCTGAAGAGTGGGGCATAGAACAGTGATTAAGAGCAGGTACAGTGACAGATGGCTTGAGTTCAAGTCCTGGCTCTGTTTCCTCCTAGTTTTGTGACCCTGGTCTAGCTATTTAACCTGTCTCAGTTTCCCCATCTATAGAATGGGAAGCAATAATAGATTAACAGAAAAAAAAAACAGTATCTACTATGTAAGAAAGTTTGAAAAGCACTCTGAAGTTGGCCAGGCATGGTGGCTCACAACTGCAATCCCAACACTTTGGGAGGTGGAGGCCAGCGGATCACCTGAGGTTGGGAGTTTGAGACCAGCCTGACAAACATGGAGAAACCCCATCTCTACTAAAAATACAAAATTAAGGCTGGGCGCAGTGGCTCACGCCTGTAATCCCAGCACTTTGGGAGGCTGAGGCAGGCGTATCACCTGAGGTCGGGATTTCGAGAGCAGCCTGACCAACATGGTGAAACCCTGTCTCTAAAAAAATAAAAATACAAAATTAGCCAGGTGAGGTGGTGCATGCCTGTAATCCTAGCTACTCAGGAAGCTGAGACAGGAGAATCACTTGAATCCGGGAAGCAGAGGTTGCGGTGAGCCGAGATGGTGCCGTTGCACTCCAGCCCGTGTAACAAGAGCAGACTCCACCTCATAAAAAAGAAAAAAAAGAAAAGCACTCTGAAGTCATACTGAGCACTGAAGAACAGCCTACTAAAGAAACAGACTCGGCCAGGCACAGTGCCTCACACCTGTAATCCTAGCACTTTGGGAGGCCAAGGCAGGCAGATCACCTGCGGTCAGGAGTTCGAGACCAGCCTGGCCAACATCGAGAAACCCCTGTCTCTACTAAAAATACAAAAATTAGGTGGGCATGGTGGCAGGTGCCTATAATCCCAGCTACTCAGAAGGCTGAGGCAGGAGAATCACTTGAACCTGAGATCATGCCATTGCATTCTAGCCTGTGCAACAGAGTGAGACTCCATCTCAAAAAATAAAAATAAAAAAAAAAGCCAGGCACAGTCACAGTGGCTCACACCTGTAATCTCAGCACTTTGGGAGTCAGAGGCAAGTGGATCACAAGGTCAGGAGTTCAAGACCAGCCTGGCTAATATGATGAAACCCCATCTCTACTAAAAATACAAAAATTAGCCTGGTGTAGTGGCACATGCCTGTAATCCTAGCTACTCAGGAGGCTGAGGCACAAGAATCTCTTGAACCCAGGAGGCAGAGGTTGCAGTGAGCCAAGATCGTGCCACTGCATTCCAGCCTGGGCAACAGAGCGATACTCCATCTCAAATAAAAAAAAAGAAATAGAAAAGAAACATGATCTTAACCCCAACACTAGTGCACCTCTCTTAGTCCCTGCCCTCAGGGAGCTTTCACTCTGGTGGGAAAAAAGACATTAAACAAAGTACACAAACCTTCACTGCACATTGGATAATTTCGTGAAGGACTTTGGCAGAGCGTTGCGAAGCCCAGAAACAGGCCATGGAGAACGTGAGCGTCAGCGGGAGGGGCTGTGGGAAGGGCTAAGAAGCAGGCAGCAAGTCTGAAATGTGAGCAGTCTTTCCCAGGAGAGACTGAGGGTGGTGCTAGAGAGGAACTCCCGAGGAAAGGACTGAGGGTTTGAGCCAGCCCTACTCATGGTCTAACTCCAGAGGATGCTGTTCGGGGCAGATGGTGTACGGTAAACTGTGCACCCGGAGGCACTAGGGACATTTAGCTGGGGGGAGGGACCGCTTCACCTGGCTTCTGGGCTGGAGCAGTATCTTGGAGACGGAGTAGGGCCGGCTGTGAAACAGCTTAGCGTGGGGTTGGGCTGCACCCACTGGGCTCCCCTCCTGGGGCCTCCACCTTGATTGATTGATTGAGATGGAGTCTCTGTTGCCAGGCCGGAGTGCTATTTATTTATTTATTTATTTATTATTTTTTTTAAAGATGGGATTTCACCATGATGGCCAGGCTGGTCTTGAACTCCTGACCTCAGGTGATCCACCCACCTCGGCCTCCCAAAGTGCTAGGATTACAGGCGTGAGCCACCTCACTCGGCCTTATTTATTTATTTTTTGAGATACAGTCCCACTCTGTCGCCAGGCTGGAGTTCAGTGGTGCAATCTCGGTTCACTGCAACTTCCGCCTCCCAGGTTCAAGCGATTCTCCTGCCTCAGCCTCCTGAGTAGCTGGGATTACAGGCATATGCCACCACGCCTGGCTAATTTTGTAATTTTAGTAGAGATGGAGCTTCTCCATGTTGGTCAGCTGGATTTGAACTCCGGACCTCAGGTGATCCACCCGCTTCGGCCTCCCACAGTGCTGGGATTACAGGCGTGAGCCACCGCGCCCAGCAGGGCCTCCACCCTTATACACAGAAGCACACCCGCAAAAGAGTGGTAGGGGCCTAGGCCTCTTACTGGCTGAGCACCTAGGGCTCTAGGACCCTCCGGACCTGGGGCGAAGCCCAGGTTGGTGGAATCAAGAGTTAATCAAGGGGGAATCAAGTTAATCAATCATTAACTTGAAGGGGAGATGAGAGTACAGCAAAACCCCATCCTGGGTGACAAAGCAAGAGCCTGTCTCAAAAAAAGTGCACCCCCAAAACTGTCCTGAGATGATGTGTGGTGGTGAGTTTTCTGGGATGTCATATCTGTGCCCCTCTGGCTAGGACCCTGGGGTTATCGGTGAGGTTTCTCGCTACCCCGGGGAGCTCCTGAGGAGCTGAATCAGCTGCAGCTCCGCAGACCATCGTTTAGCCCTCAGCGCCACAGTGAACGGGAAGGAGACCTTGCCCCCATCTTAGGGAGAAAAAGATAGGTTCAGAATTCGAATAGCTGAGTCTGGGCAGTGCCTTTTGCCTCCTGGGCCTCAGACCTTCCAAGGGCCTGAGACTCCTGTGCAGAGTGGGGGTCTGGACTCAAAGTTTTCTTAGGCCCTTCCGAACCTGAGGATGAGTTGTCCAGACTCTGCGCTGCGCCTGGTCAATGGGGCACAGCGTAAGATTGGGATGGGGGCTGGGACCGGCCCAGCTGCACCTGTTCCAAGCCCCAGCTTTTTCCCCTTGGAAAGAGAGCCAAGAAAGCTAGAGCAGGCTCCGCAACACCTGGATGTGGGCGAAGCCCAGAGACTCTGAGAAGCCGGAAAACGGAGGGCAGACTGCTTCGGAGATGCAGGTTGGGGATCGGGTTCTGGAGTTGAGACCCGCTCTGAGCCAGCCCCAGGTGGTTGGTGGTGTCCCCAAAGGGCAAAGGGCACCCACAGCAGCTTCTACCCTTTCTACCTCCACCACTAGAGTGGGCCTCCCCCTGGCCTACTCGGCCTTCCCTGCCCCACCCCTCCCACCCCTGCTCAGATGGCACAACTCCCCCCAGGCCAGAACCAAGCCCCACAGGGATCCCTCATACCCTCTCCCCATCTCCCTGGGATCCTGCTGTGCACTCCCCAGGGGCTTAAGGTGCTTCCTAGCCTGCAATCCAGCTTGGGGCATGGGGTGGGTCCTTGCAGCCTTGGGGACAATGTATGGAGGGGACCGTAGGGGCTCCGGCTGCTTCTGTGGCCCCAGTGGCAGAAATGCCTCCATTCCTCCAGGCTCCCCCATCCTCCCCATTGGTGCCAGGTGCCTGGAGATGAAGGCGGCAGAGCAGGGCACGGGGTGTCTCTTTGGCTCTGCCGCCATCCCTCACCCCAGGCCGGCCCCGTAGAATCTGGGAGCCTGGGTAGCTAGAGTCCCATGAGTCAGCCACATTTTTGGACCGGATCTCTGCTCTCTGCCCTAGGTCGATTTATACAAAACACAGTGGTAGGAGGTGGGTAGGGGGCTGGGGCTGTGTACAGTGACAACAGGTGCCCCGTGTGGGGAAAGAGGCCCGCCCCCAGGCTGACGGTATTTGTCCGTAAACAGCCTGCTCCAAGCCCCAGGGCAAGGAAGGGGCCAAGGAACCAGCCCCACTGGAGCTCCTGGGCCGCTCTAGTGGGGAGCTCCCGCGTGCAAGCCTCCCTCTCCTGGAAGCACCACATCCCAGTGTTTCACAACACGCTAGATTGTTTTCTGTAAACTCCAGAGGCCTAGCTAGGCAGCCCCTGGCTAAAGGACATGTGTGAGTGCGTCTGTGTGTGTGTGCATGTGCAGTGCGTGTGCGGTCAGGCAGAGGAGGGAGGGCAGTGGGCATCAGAGGCTCATTTGTGGGTCCCTGCAAGGCTGTGTGTCTGCCTGTCCTGTCCCCTAGAGTGGACAGGCTTCTCCCATGGGGTCAGGGGAGGGGCCGAGCCTAGGGTTCTCCAGGACTCTGCGTGGCTTAGGGATCTGGGGCCAATCTTGAAGCCTGAGAGTGCCCCTCATTGCCCCTGGGTCTCTTGGGACCAGTAGGGGAGTGGACATCCATCCTGTCACTTTGTTTTGCTATACCCCCATCACCCCTTCAAGTTAATGATTGCTGGGGAGCCCTGGAGACCCAGCTCTTAATTCCCCTCAACCTGGGCTGCCCCTACAGGTCCGCAGTGTCCTAGAGCCCTGAGCCAATGAGAGGCCAGGCCCCTCCCACCCTTTTGCAGGTGTGCTTCTGTGTATAAAGGTGGAGGCCCCAGGAGCGGGGCCTAGAGGGTGCAGCCCAGCCTACACTGAGCTGTTTCACAGCCGGCTCTGCTCCCTCTCCAAGATGCTGTTTTGGCACAACCAGCCAGAGCACCTGTGGCCCAGTGCTGGGGATCTATACCCTGCACCCCCCAGCAGCCTGCTCAGGTAAGGGGTGGATCCCCCAGGTCCCAGGGAAGGCGCAGGTCTGAAGTTGGGGTGGGCCTCGTCAATTTCAAGCTGAGGGGAGTGGGGCTTCTGCTCCTGGGCTCCTCTGAAGATGGGAAATGGTCAGATGTATCTAGAGTTTAGTGCGTCCTGGGACATCTCAAAAACACCCTGATCCCACTTAGGACATTTTGTTGGGATTTTACTCAGTATCAGGCAAACCTTGAGATTGCAAAGACAGGTAATTGGTGGCAGCTGTTGAGTAGAACAGCTACAAATCTGGGACTAGCACCTTCAGGGAGGCCTTCTGTAGGTCCAAGGCACTGAATGGGGGTCCCTTGAGCCCTGGCTGCGGCTCAGAGGCCTGCTACAGGAAACTGTGGGCTCCCCAGAGGGAAGGCCTGGCATAGAGAGTCAAAGACCCTTAGAAAAGGGGATGGACAGGGCAGAAAGCTGGCAGAACCCTCTTCTCCCTGGCAGGGAGCCCCTGCCCTTGCCCTACTTGCAGCAGGAGGAGCTGCCCAACGTCCCTGACATGGAGCCGCCCTGCCCCATGTTCCCGTATGTGCTCTGTGCAGCCACCTCACCAGCTGTGAAGTGGCAGGAGGAGACCCTCACCTACCTGAACCAGGGTATGCTGGGCCTGGGGGAGGGAAGGAGCTAGTGGCCAGTGAGCTCCGGAAGCTGGGCCCAGGGTGAGCTGGATTGGAGGTGGCAGGTGCCATTTTGCGCCTCAAACTGGGGCTCACACATCCCCTTAATCCCTCCCAGGCCAGTCCTATGAGGTGCAGATGCTCTGCAGCTCTAAGCTGTGTGATGCTACCCAGTGCCCCCAGCTGCTGAAGGTGAGTACACTCCTCCCTAGAAGTGGCAAAGGCTGATGTCATTGTCAGAGAACCCTCTCAAGTCTGTCATTTAGTTGGACCCTCACAACAGCTCAGTGGTGGGCAAGAATTGAAGAAACAGGCACAGAGAGGTTAAGTGTTTTCTCAAAAACACAGAACCAGTAAGTAGCAGAACTGAGATTCAGAAACACATTTACACAGTGTAGGCCAGCCGCAGTGGCTCATGTCTGTAATCCCAGCACTTTGGGAGGCCGAGGCAGGCAGATCGCTTGAGGTCAGGAGTTCAAGACCAGCCTGTGCAATATGGCAAAACCCCGCCTCTACTAAAAATACAAAAATTAGCTGGGTGTGGTGGCACACAACTGTAATCCCAGGTACTCAGGAGGCTGAGGCATGAGAATGCCTTGAACCTGGGAGGCCAAGATTGCAGTGAGCCAAGATCGTGTCACTACACTCCAGCCTGAGCAACAGCAGACTCTGTCTCAAAAAAAATCATAAAAATAGGCCGGATGTGGTGGCTAACGCCTGTAATCTTTGCACTTTGAGAGGTTAAGGCAGGCAGATCATGAGATCAAGAGATTGAGAGCATCCTGGCCAATATGGCAAAACCCCAACTCTACTAAAAATACAAAATTTAGCTGGGCGTGGTGGTGCACCTATAGTCCCAGCTACGCGGGAGGCTGAGGCAGGAGAAATCACTTGAACCCAGGAGGCAGAGGTTGCAGTGAGCTGAGATCACACCACTGAACTCCAGCCTAGCAACAGAGCAAGACTCCATCTCAAAAAATAAATAACAATAATGATAATAATAAATTAGACATACATTTACACAGTGTTATTCACACACATGACCTTTTCTCAAAAAAGTAGCCCCCATTCTATGCCAGAAAATGTTCTATGAGCTAGTGATTCATCAGTAATGAGACAGATATGGTTCCCTTCCTCAGGAGGTTTGCATTCTAACACAAACAAGTAATTACACATATCCTATGAAATGACGAGAGCAGTGACATGTTGCTAGAAATGGGTGGCGTGCCTAGGGTGGGAAGGCATTAACTCCCCCTTTTTACAGATGAGGAAACTGAGGCTCAAATTCTCTAGATTCCTTCTCTGGTTCGAAGTAGTGAGTGGCAGATGGGCATTTGAACACGGATTGGTGATTCTAAGTCTGAATGCCTCCTTGGGGTAGGAAGGGAGGTTCCGGAAGGTCGGCCTACATGGTGTGAAGGCTCCATCCTCAGTGCCCGGCGCCCTCTGACTTCGCCCCACGCCCTCCTGTGGCTGCAGAGTGTGGTGCGGGTGGCGTTTCATGACCGGTGCCTGCAGTCCATGGAGCAGCAGCAGCTGGCTGAGTGGAGGTGGAGCCTGCCCGGGAACCGCATCCTGGACATCGGTGAGTGGGGAAAGGCCCGAGGCCCTTCCAGCCTGCTCTCTGGCTTGGAAGTCTGGCTTGTGGACTGGGAAGGCTGAGCCTGGCTCCCTACTTGCCACCTGTGCCTGCAGATGTGCCACTGTCCCTGGGAGTCATAGCACCCCAAGTGCTGCCCTCACAGCTCAACACGGTGGAGTTTCACTGGGACCCAACCAAGCAGACGTCACTCTTCCTGCAGGTGAGCCTGAAGCTGGGCCTGGGAAGAGGCAGATGGGGGTGGCAACCGTGTAGGTGGAAAAGGAAGGTGAGCTTGGGCATAGGTGAGGTGGAAATAAGAATGAATCTCTGGGCCGGACGGGGTGGCTCACGCTGTAATCCCAGCATTTTGGGAGGCTGAGGTGGGTGGATCACTTGAGGTTAGGAGTTTGAGACCAGCCTGGCCAATGTGGCGAAACCCCATCTCTACTAAAAAAAAAAAAAAAAAATACAAAAAAATACAAAAAATTAGCCAGGCATAGAGGCTTGTCTGTAATCCAGCTACTTGGGAGGCTGAGGCAGGGGAATCGCTTGAACCCAGGAGGCAGAGGTTGCCGTGACCTTGCCACTGTAGTGAGCCAAGATCTTGCCACTGCACTCCAGTCTGGGCAACAGAGCAAGACTCTGTCTCAAAAAAAAAAAAAAAAACATATTTTTTCTTTATTTTTATTTTTTATTATTTTTTTTAGAGTTGAGGTTTCACCATGTTGGCCAGGCTGGTCTTGAACTCCTAACCTCAGGTGATCCACCCGCCTTGGCCTTCCAAAGTGCTGGGATTAAAGGCATGAGCCACCGCGCCCAGCCATATTTTAGCTAAATAGAAAATTGAGCAAAGGATATGGGCAATTTATATAAGAAAGACACGAATTGCCAATAAATGTAGACAGTTCAAATCTAGTCAGAGAAATTCTAATTAAGATTACATAGAGGCTGGGTGCAGTGGCTCACCCTTGTAATCCTAGTACTTGGGGAGGCTGAGGTGGGTGGATCATGAGGTCAGCAGTTCGAGACTAGCCTGTCCAATATGGTGAAACCCTGTTTCTACTAAAAAATACAAAAATTAGCTGGGTGTGGTGGCGCATGTCTGTAATCCCAGCTACTCAGGAGGCCAAGGTAGGAGAATGGCTTGAACCTGGGAGGCGGAGGTTGCAGTGACCTGAGATCGCGCCACTGCACTCCAGCCTGGGCAACAGAGTGAGATTCCATCTAAAAAAAAAAAAAAAAGATTTTATATGTGTGTGTATATGTGTATATATATGGTGTGTGTGTGTGTGTGTGTATATATTTGACAAACACTTAAAAAATTATTATTGGTAAGGTTTGGGGAAACAGACACCCTTACGTTCTGAGAATGCAAGCTGATGCACACATTCTGTTGGTAGCTGCTGCTTAGATAAAATGTTTAAAGTTGTTGTACTCTGGTTACCCAGAGTAACCAGAAAACTTCATTTCAATAAATTTATCCTATAGCAGTGTTCAGTGAATACACAAAGATATTTTCCAGCTGTTCCCGGCAGCATTTTTTCATATGAATACATTTATATTTTAAAATAGTCAAAATGCCCGTTCTATGATTATTGACTTTTAGATAAGTTATAGTGCTGGTATACAATGGAAATTTTATAGTCATTAAAATAATGCCAGTCTGGGCAACATAGCAAAACCCTGTCTCTACTAATAATAAAAAAGAAAAATTAGCCAGGTGTGGTGGCAGGCACCTGTAGTCCCAGATACCCAGGAGGCTGAGGTGAGAGGATCACCTGAACCGGGGAAGTCAAGGCTACAGTGAGCCGTGAGGGCATCACTGCACTCCAGCCTGACTGACAGGAGTCACTGCCTCAAAATAAGTCAATAAATAAAAATAAGAAAAAAAAAAGTCTCTGAAAAATAGTTAATGACAAGGGAAACTGCTTTCCTAAAAGTAAAGGTAGATCAAATTTGGATTTAAATTTCTATTTCAGCCAGGTACAGTGGCTCATGCCTGCAATCCCAGCACTTTGGGAGGCCAAGGCAGGAGGATTTTTTGAGCCCAGGAGTTTGAGACCAGCCTGGGCAACATAGTGAGACCCCAGTCTCCACAAAAAATACAGAAATTAGCCTGTGCCTATAGTGGTCGTGATCGTGCCACTGCACTCCAGCCTTGGTGACAGAGGGAGACCCTGTCTCAAAGAAAAAAAAAAGTAAAAAATAAATTTTTGTTTCTAGTTTTTAAAAAATGTGTGTGTGTGTGTATATATGTCATACATGTTTTTTTCTTACCCAGAGACGATTGGAACAATGCTTGAATGCGAATAGTAGCTTTTTCTGAGAGGTGAGGTGATGGGAGATGCCTAGATTCTTTTTTGTACTTTTTCAGTGTTTTCCGCACTTTCTACATTGAATACATTTCCCTTTATAATTGAAAAATACTGTCACTTCTTTTTTTTTTTTTTTTGAGACAGAGTCCCACTCTTGTCACCTAAACTGAAGTGCAGTGGCATGATCTAGGCTGGCTGCAACCTCCACCTTCCAGGTTCAAGCGATTCTCCTTCCTCAGTCTCCTGAGTTGCCAGGATTACAGGGATAAACCACCACCATGCCTGGCTGATTTTTCTATATTTAGTAGAGATGGGGTTTCACCATGTTGGCCAGACTGGTCTTGAACTTCTGACCTCAGGCAATCTACCCATCTTGGCCTCCCAAAGTGCTAGGATTGCAGGCATGACGCACTTTGCCTGGCATTATTATTTTAAATAATTATTGTTTTTTTATATAGAAGGTCTCACTCTGTTGCCCAGGCTGGAGTGCAGTGATGCTATTATAGCTCACTGCAGCTGGAACTCCTGGGTATAGGCATTCCTCCTGTCTCAGCCTCCTGAGTAGCTAGGATTATAGTCATGTGCCACCAGACCCAGCTAATTCTTAAATTCTCTGTAGAGGTGAGGTCTCACTCTGTTTCCCAGGCTGGCCTCAAACTCCTGGTCCGAAGCAATCCTCTTGCCTCAGTCTCCCAGAGTGCTGGAATTATAGGCGTGAGCCACTATGCCCAGCCAAATTTAAATTTTAAATTTTATTTATTTATTTATTTTAAATGGAAGGCTTCATGAATTTGTGTGTCATCCTTGCACCGGGACCATGCTAATCTTCTCTGTATCATTCCAATTTTAGTATATGTGCTGCTGAAGTGAGCACAAATTTTAAATATTTTTTAAAGCAGGGAGGTTGGCTGGGCTTGGTGGCTTATGCCTGTAATCTCAGCACTTTGGGAGGCCGAGGTGGGCGGATCACCTGAGGTCAGGAGTTCAAGACCAGCCTGGCCAACATGGTGAAACCCTGTCTTTAAAGAATAAAAAATAGGGAGGTGGAGGTTGCAGTGAGCCAAGATCGTGCCACTACACTGGGCAACTCCGGTCTAAATAAATAAATAACTTTTTTTTTTTGTTAATCTAAGTATATTTCATGCAATAGTTGAGATACACTTATACTAAAAATTATTTGTTGTTTATCTGAGATTCAAACTTTACTGGACATCCTGTATTTTATCTGATCACTCTACCCTTGAAGGGGAAATCTTGGCTCAGATGTGAGTAGGGGTAGCTTTCTGGGTAGAGGGTTCTGGTGAAAACTCTGCAGGTGTGTTGGGGTCCTGATTAGCGGGGCAGGATGGGTCAGTGGGTTCACTGACGGATGAGAAAGAGCAGCCATGCAGCAAGGCTCAACTCTTTAAGGTGCTCCAATGCCAGGGTTAGGAACTTTGCTTCTGGTTTCATAACCATGGGGAGCCACTGAAGGATATTGACTGAGGGAAAGAACCTAATACAATGATGCTTTAAGAATGGAAGCTGGCCGGGCGCTGTGGCTCATGCCTGTAATCCCAGTACTTTGGGAGGCTGAGGTGGGCGGATAACCTGAAGTCGGGAGTTTGAGACCAGCCTGGTCAACGTGGTGAAACCCCATCTCTACTAAAAATACAAAAATTAATGGCATGGGGGCGCAAGTCCTGTAATCCCAGCTACTCGGGAGGCAGAGGCTGCAGTGAGCCGAGATCACGCCACTTGCGGGTGACAGAGAAAGACCCTGTCTCAAAAAAGAAAAAATAAATAGATTCGGACACTGGTTGGGGATGGAAAATTGCTGTAGTAGTAAGTGGCTGACATGTGGCAGGCGGGTAACAGGTTTTGGGTGGACTCCCTTGCATGTGGGTGGACTCGAGTCACCCCGTTTTCTCTCTGTTTCTTCTCCATCTCAGGTTCACTGCGTTAGCACAGAGTTCACACCCCAGAAGAAAGGTGGAGAGAAAGGCGTCCCTTTCCACCTCCGGATCGACACCTTCAGGCCCCATGACAAGGGGCTTCCACCGGACCACCTGCACTCGGCTGGCTGCCTCATCAAGGTTTTTAAGGTGCGGGCAGCAATGGGGCCCATTTTCCTCCCTCACAGGGCTGTCACCTGGCCTCACCGGCTGTGTGGGTTCCCGCCCCATGTTGCTGTGCCCCACCTCTTGGACTGTTTCCTTTTCTGTACACATAGGGATGGGGCTTGGTCTCTGTCTCACAGCCAACCCAACAGAGCCACTGAAGGGAGGCGGACAGGTAAAGAAGGAGCCTCTGGCCTGGGTGTGGTGGCTCACACCTGTAATCCCAGCACTTTGGGAGACCGAGTGCTGGGACTACTTTGGGCGGATCATGAGGTCAGGAGTTTGAGACCATCTTGGCCAACATGGTGAAACCGCATCTCTACTAAAATACAAAAAGTTAGCCGGGCATGGTGGCATATGCCTGTGATCCAGCTACTCTGGAGGCTGAGGCAGGAGAATTGCTTAACCCAGGAGATGGAGGTTTCAGTGATTGTGCCACCGTGCTCCAGCCTGGCGCTAGACTCCATCTCAAATAAAAGAAAGAGCCTCGGAGGCTTTCCTCATCCTCCTATAGCCCAAAGGTGCGGACTGGAAACTGAAAATGGACGATGAGAAGCTGGAGAAACAGCCCATGCGTGAGAGGGACAAGTATCAGACCACCTGCGAGAGTACTGTCTTCTTGGAGGTGCGTGTGTTGGGACAAGAGCCAGAGGGGAGACTTGGAGAAAAGATCTTCACCGTACAGATGGGGAAATGGGGGCCCCCAGGGTTCTGATTGCTGCAGGCCCATCACAGCCCCCAGGAATCCACTGCTTCCTGAAGAAGATACTCTCCACCCTGTCTGTGGTTGTTGAAGCTTCCAAGAGCTGATGCCCTCCAGGCTTCCTGTCCTGCATGGCCCAGGCCCATCGCCACCTCCTTCCTTGTGTGCTCCCTCTGCCTGGCCCCCTCCTCCTGCCGTCGCTCCTCCTGGCCAGCTCTTCCTGGGCCCTTCTGAACTGCCCCAGGCCCAATGGTCTCTTCCTTCGTGTGGAAACTCAGTCTACTTGTCAGGGCCTTGGTCAGCTCTTAATATAGAGGTGGAGAGCAGAGAGCAACGACCTACATTGCTGTGTGTTTGCCCACAGTGTTTGCCGTGGCCGGAGTCTCCCGCAAGACCCCGGCCACCTCTCAGCTCTCTGGCTCTGACCTCTCCCCACTCCTGCAGGCTCCTGTCCCCAGAGAGGTGAGATAGGATGAGCACCTCCTGTCAGCCCTTTGGGGTGAGAGTGAAGAAAAGAGCTCCCAGCCCAGGGATGGGGCAAGGGGCAGGGCTGAGGGTGGGGCTGAGGATTGGTGGGAAATGTGTGGGGTGAGGACAGATGGGAGCAAGCTGTGTCCCAAGGGTGTTGAGGGAGGGAGACTGGCTACAATATCCCACAGAGTCCCTGAACCCTTATTCCTCTTCACAGGCTCTGTTCCTTACCGCCATTCGCTCTGGACACCTTGGGGTGTAGCCCCGTTGATGTGAGTCTTCCCCTTCCCACTCCCCAGGGTCTCAGAGCCTTCTCAGCAGGTTCATCTCTCGCTCCAGAATGGGGTGGCCCTGCTCTCTGGTGGCCAGATATGGTATGGCCACAGATTGTAACTGACCTGATACGACTGGGCAAGGAGGAGCCTCCCCTCTCAGCCTTGGGACGTCCCAAGGGAGGGGCTGTTTCCCTTTCTTGTTCTGTCCCTGGGTCCCGGTATTACCTGGACCATCCATTTTATACCTCAGGAGCTGAACCATAGAGCCTCCATCTCAGAGACACAGCAGTGGCTGTATCAGCACCGGTTCTCCAGCTACTGCCAGATGCTGGCCAACTTCACTGGTAAGGCTGGTGTCTGGCAGTAGCCAGACCTGTAGGGACTGAGGGTGGGTGGACACTCAGGCAGAAAGCCTGCCTCTGTCTTGGCTTGTTGTGGCCCTTTAACTAACCTTTATTGGAGCGTAAGAGTTGCCCAGCATTGTGCTAGGCTCTTGTCTCATGAATGATCCCATATAATTTATATGCTGCCCCTTGATGACAGTGCCCAGAGAGGTTAAATAACTTGCCCAAGACACACAGCTAACAAGTGGCAGAACTGGGATTTGAATCCAAGTCTAATTCCCATGTCTGGGCACACTAGGGCTATATGTAGACTAATAGACTGTGTCCCTTGCTTCCCACCCTTGATCCCAGGCCTCTTTCCCCAATCTGGCCCTGTCCGACTCTACAGGCCCAGATCTGCTGAAGCTTACACGCCAGGACTTTACCCAGATCTGCAGGGCTGCTGATGGGATCCGTCTTTTCAATACTATTAGAGCCAGGTGCTGGGCACAGCCAACCAGGGTCCCCTTCCTACTATAGTGGCCCTTATTAACTTAGCTAGCAGGTGTGTTTCATACCATTTTTATTTATTTTTAAATATGTATGAAGTTTCACTCTTGTTGCCCAGGCTAGAGTGCAATGGTGTGATCTTGGCTCACTGCAACCTCTGCCTCAGCTTCAAGCGATTCTCCTGCCCCAGCCTCCCAAGTATCTGGGATTACAGGCGTCTGCCACCATGTCCAGCTAATTTTTGTATTTTTAGTAGAGACAGTGTTTCACCAGGTTGGCCAGGCTGAACTCCTGATCTCAGGTGATCCACCCACCTCGGCCTCCCAAAGTGCTAGGATTATAGGCATGAGCACGGAGCCCGGCTCATATAATGTTTAAGCCAGAAGGTAACTTAAAGACCACTTAGTCCCACCCCCTCTTATTTTTTTTTTTATTTTATTTTTTTATTTTATTATTATTATTTTTTTTTTTAGAAAAAGAGAGAAAAAAAAAGAAACAGCAAAAGAAAGAAAAAATGAAAGAGAAAGAAAGAGGAAGAGATTTTAGAAAAAGAGAGAAAAGGAGAAAGAAAAAAACTGCAAAACAAAGAAAAAAATGAAAGAGAAAGAGGAAGAGATTTTAGAAAAAGAGAGAAAAGGAGAAAGAAAGAAACAGCAAAAGAAAGAAAAAAAGAATGAAAGAAAGAGGAAGAGAAAGAGGGAGAGAGAATGGGATTCTTGTTTTATTGCCCAGGC
>CAUYQU010044665.1:0-55588 GCA_963574635.1 Cheracebus regulus
TAATTGCCGACTTTCAGACGTCCTCTGAGTGGACGTCCGGCTTGTTGGTGATGAAGTTTTTTCTGTTTCTTAGTTTTCCTTCGGGGGGCGCCCCTTCCCCACAGAGCTGGGCCTTCCCGGGTTCAGCTGTGCTTTCTCCGTCCCCGGCGCTTCCAATTGCTGTTCTCCTTGTGGGGATGGGACCAGCCGAGCCCGACTAAAAGGGCAACCAGTCCCGTACACGCCGCACCGAGAAGCGCCGCGCCGGCCGAAAGAGTCGCGCTGGCGCCCCGGGTGGCTCCTTCGCCGGGAATCTCCCAGTTTATGGGCATCAAAAATTCGTCTGCAATTGCGGCATCCACTCGCTCTCTGCGCTTTCACTGGGAGCTACAATCCTGAGCTGCTGCTACGCGGCCATCTTGGATCTCTCTCCCGATGGCAGCATTAAAAATCAGTAAAAACAGGTCGGCTGCAATGGCTCATGCCTGTAATCCCAGCACTTTGGAAGGCTGAGGTGGGTAGACTGTGAGGTTAGGAGTTCGAGACCAGCCTGACCAACATAGTAAAACCCTGTCTCTACTAAAAATACACACACACACACACACACACACACACACACACACACAAATTAGCTAGGCATTGTGGCACAAGCCTGTAGACCCAGCTACTGGAGAGGCAGGGGCAGGACAATCACTTGAACCTGGGAGGCGAAGGTTGCAGTGAGCCGAGGTTGCACCACTGCACTCTAGCCCGTGCGACAGAGGGAGACTCTGTCAAAAAAATAAAAGTAAAAATTAATAAAAACAAACCAAAACAACTGAATAAAACAGAAAATAAGAGTTCATGGTTCACAGCAGAGGTTAAACAGAAGCAACATGGTCTTCACAGTCCAAAATAATAAGTGCTTGCAATAGATTTTATAATCTCAATAGTAAAAGTCTTCAAATTCTGCCAAGACCTAGAAAAACAAAATCTGAATAAGGCAAGAGAATAGCTTTTGCTGCCACCAGAACAGTACAGAATCATGGTTTTTACAAGCAAAAAACCAGCAAGCAAAATAAAATAATTAGCATTTTGGGACTAGCTCCTTGTTACCTAAGTGCTACATGGTACTTGATAACAAATTATAGCTTCATCATTAAAATCTGTTTTAAAAATCCAAAGCTCATCTTAAAGGTTGTTGCAACAGTCAACTAAAATGCATAGCCCAAGCAACTGGTAGGTTAACTTTGACAAATGAGTCCACAAAATGCAAGAGAACTGTATTAAGGTTAAACACTCCAAAGTGTAGTTGGGGCCAGCATGAGAGCTCAAGTTCCAAAGCCATTGTTTCCTTTCCTTTCTTGTTTTTATTTTTTTAAAGAGACCAGGCTTTGCTTGCTCGGTCTCACAAGCTGTAGTGCAGTGGCACAATCTGAGCTCACTGCAGCCTCAACCTCCCAGCTTCAGCCAATCCTGCTGTAGCCTCTTCTGAGTAGCTGGGACCACAAGCTCACACTACCATGCCCAGCTAATCTTCTCTCTTCTCTTTTGTAGAGTTGGGATCTCACTATGCTGTCCAGACTGGTCTCGAACTCCTGAAGTCTCTAGAGAAAAGCCATTATCAGTCAGACTCCCTCACTGGTATCAGCAGTGGAGGGCAACGTGGGAAAGGCCATGACTGGCAAAGAGGACAGGAGATTTGGGGCTTAGGGGTCAGGCCCAGAGTGATCCACAAATGTTCAGTCTCTGCCCAGGCGACAGCATCTGATAATCGTGGGTCGAGATAGCCAGGGGGAGACCTGTGTTAATTCTAGCTAAGTAATTATAAGCTTGTTTGGCTCAGAGTACACTGAAGTTTATACGCCGAACTAAAATATATCATTGGTGCAGTTAATTAGAAATCAAGTGGCAACAGGAGGCCTAAGGTAAAGACCATCTGAGAGCGCAGTAACACTGGGGAACACCGAGGGGTGGGTGCAGAGCAGGCAATACAGCTCTGGTCCCACAGATGCTTTCTCAACATAGAGACTGCATGAGGGCCTCGTAAAGACGGCTTATACAAAGATCTCTGAAAAGGGAGGGGACCTCTGCTCACAAGATCCGGGAAGGTCTTTGCAGATGGGAGCTGGCAAGGAGGAGAAAAGCCTTGCAGGGCAGAGATCACAGAACACCTCAGGCTCTGCCTTGTTTCTCGGAATATGGAGTGATTTTAATTGCTCTCTGCCCTCAATACTCCGGAGATAAAAGCCCCATGATGCATCCGCTATACTTCTGAAGCAGCCGCACCCCGATAACAGTCAGAGTACTAGCAATAACCTCAGAGTACTAGTTTAGCATGTCTTAGAAGGATCTCCACCAGGCTATCTTACCCACTCCTTTACCCTCCCCTTCCACACCCATAAGATCAATGAAATCATGCACATAATAAAAGTGTCTGGAGCCCAGAGCCTGGGGCCAATGCGGTTCCCATGCTTGCGTTGGTCCCCTGGATCCATGCTGTAAATTCTACTCTTGTGTCTCTGTCTTTATTTTCTCAATCCCTCGTCACCACAGGGACTAAGGATACCCATGTAGGGGGCTGGGGCTGGGGCTGGTTCCCAACAATAATGGCCTCAGTGGCCCTGCCCTGGCCCTTTAGACACTTGCACTTACCACAGTCATCAGCAGCTTGTCGAACCACTGCAACTTGAGCTCAGACTTGGACCACATGTCTGGCCGCAACGCGGTCTTCAGAAGGTTCACACATCGGCGAGAGAGCACCTCCCCAGGGGACCCCGCAGTGTTGGTGTTGTCATTAACCTAGGAATTCATCCGAGTTAGAGCCGGCCTTTCACTGCATCCAAGTTTACAGTCACTCCAGTGACAGCGCTTCTCGACCAGGCCCCAGCCCGCGTACCTCTCTCAGCCCGTCACCCTCACCACCACTCCTCTTCCGCCTGGCCTCCACATAGCTGGACACCAGCCTGACTGGTGAACCCTCACAGCCACCTACCATGCATCTGCAGCACCTCCGTGGTGACCTGCAATCCCTTGTGGGACCCGCTGGCTCCCCACAGGACCTCCCTGCACACTGCAGGGAGGCCAGGAATTATGTATTGCTTAGGTACTTAGCAGATCCTTTTCAGTACTTGGAAATTCTCAAAGGAACTGTAAGATACACTATTTTGTTTAACAGGAATAAAAACTTAAGATTTAGGAAAATTTTATTTACAATAGATTTTTGAAATATAAAGTTACAGAAATAAACTCCTAAACAATTCCATAAAGATAAAAATTGATATGAATGATAAATAAATCCAAGTTATAAAAGCATTAAACAGCTAAATGTAAATTCTTTCTGTAGGTTGGATCATCTCACCCTTTACTGAGCTGTGTACTGTTCCAATCTTCAGGATGCAAAAAGAACACTTGGAAGTTAAATGATCAGCGGAGATCACCGCCTACCATATTCCACCAGCGCTAAGAAGTGGTCAATTAGAAGGCACATCATTATTTTACTATCACTCAAAGAGTGAAATGCTTTTTTATAAAAATTGTATCAGGCCAGGCATGGAAGCTCATGCCTGCAATCCCAGGACTTTGGGAGGCTGAGGCAGGCTGATCACTTGAGGTCAGGATTCAAGACCAGCCTGGCCAATATGGTGAAACAGTTTCTACCAAAAATACAAAAACTAGCCAGGCATGGTTGTGGGCACCTGTAATCCCAGCAACTCAGGAGGCTGAGGAGGAGAATCGCTTGAACCCTGAGCGGAGGATGCAGTGCGCTGAGATCATGCCACCGCACTAAAGTTTGGATGATAAAGCGAGACTCCGTCTCAAAAAATAAAAAAATCCTATCAATTATAAGACATAAGTAGATTTTGGAAATGTTAACCTGCCACAAAATCAAGTGCATTTGGTATGAAAATGACAGAACCAGCTTGCAGACCTTGGTTTGTCTGTATCTTTATTGACAGAACTGTCACAGATAACATACTGGAGTGTTAGTAAGTCGCCTCTGGTCTGCAGACGCCCTGATGCAAGACACTCAGAGCCCATACCTGACAGGCCACGCGGATGAGGAAGTTTACCACGGTGTCTGTGTGCTGCTTGTCAATGGGCTTGGCGAGGAGAGAGTCCGCTCCAGGTAGCGACTGGCTCCTCCCAAAGACCTGGAAAAGGACCTCCTTTCAGGCAGGAAGAGAACTGCAACACGAATTTCCAACCCAGGTTTGACTTGTTCACCCAGCTAGCAGGTATACCTCCTGGGGACAGAGGTAGGTCTGGGCGCTCAGGATACCAAAGACAGATGTCATCTCTGCCCTGGTGAAGCCAACACAGCCAACAGGAGGGCAGAAGGCTAGCCAGCAAAGCAGCCACAACCAGTAGTGGCTCACATGATGGGGAACAAAAGTGCAAGGCCCAGGAAGCGAAAGGATGTCATCAAAGGAGGTCTTTAGGTTGAGATGAAGCCAGCCACGAGAAAAGAGAAGAGGGATGGCTCCCAGGGGAGGGAAAAGGCCAGGGAAAGCATCCTGAGTGAGCACAGAGCCAGAACCCTGAGACGGTGCTGGCAGTCAAGAGCCATCAGCAGGGCCTGGACATCCAGGCCCTGGAGGCTACGGCCAAGGGGAGGCTCAGGCAAGCAGAAAGGTAACCTGACTTGATTCAACTTTTTATTTTCAAAGGATTCTAAGATCCAAAAGACACTTTTACAAAAACACTATGGAGGTGTCACATACCCTTCACCCAGCTTCCCCTGATTCAAGTTCTGAAAAGAGACTTCTGTGGCAGTCGGACTGCTCTGTGAAAAGTCAAGGGGGGATAAAAGTGGAGGCAGAGAGGAAGAGGGACAGAGAGAGGAAAAGGGAGGCAGCTGAGGGGCTCCCATCTGGTTACTGAGAGGGGTGACGGAGGCTGGGACCGCGGTGTAGAGGCAGGGATGGGGAGGGGTGGGTATTTGCAGCAAAGTCAGCAACACTTGCTCTGGATCAGATGAGTGGGGAGAAGCCAATGGACAAAGTGCAGACGATGCCAAGTTTCTAACAGGAGCTGAGGGCAGACGTGGGTGCCACATAAGATGGGGGATGGTGAGGGTGCCAGAAAGAAGAGCTTAGCCTCAGGCCTATGACGCTGGAAGTGGGGCAGCCAGGCCTGTGTCCACAAACCAGTAGGTCCGTGACACCAGCTGAGATCAGGATCAGGACTCCCAAGGCCACCCTTCTGCAAGGGGTGATACCCAGGACCCTCTAGGCAGCTGCCCCACAAAACAGAACACATGTCTTTTTCTGAAATTGATCTCAACACGAGCACATGTTCTTAATCAACTCCTTCCTTCAAAGAGTTTCTCTAGATGCCTTTCTGCAAGTAATCAACCATCACTGACAGAACTCTAATGGTATGAACTGAACGCAAAGGCAAACGTGTCTGGTGACCTGGGAACCCCCTGCGTGACTGACGTGTCCCTGAGTTTCAATCTGGTGAGCGTGGCTGTTCCCAGCTGCCTCTCCTGCACACAGCTGGGCACCGAGCTCACATTCTAAATGTAGGAAATAAACAAACCAACTCCTAGCAGGATGCACAGCACCCGTACAGAGGCACATGATCTTACTGCGCTGATGGCTCCGGTGGCTGTCCTGAAGCGTTTCACTTCCTGGGCAGAATCTACGGACAGGCCTCTCTTAATGGAGGATGAGACAGAATTGACTCCTTCTCCACTGGAATTTGGGTCCATATCTGAATCCGGCTTAAAAACACACAGGCGCTTGGCTTTATTGACTGATTTCTAGGGAAAAGTCCAAGAAAGGCGACTGGGGCACCCTGAGGCTGACAACCCTACCTGTTGGTCCTTGATCCTCTGCAGCTCCCACTTGATGACGACTTCAGACAGGTCCACAGCCAGCCGCCTCTGCTCGATGGTGACACTGGGCGTGAAGCCAAGCCTCTGCATGGCGCTCACCATGTGCTGTACCAGGTGGTGCCGTACTGGGTAGTACACCTGTGGGCACAGGGCTGGCATCACGCTGCGAACACGGGACCTTGGTCCCAGAGTGCGCGTGTGTGCGCACACACACACACACAAACCCTGACACACCTCAGCCCCAACATACACACACAGACCAACTTGAAGCTTAAGAATTCTGAATCCTAACCTTACCGAGGAAATTCTCCCTGCCTTATGTATGTGTGTTTATCACCCTCCCCCATCCCAACTAAATCCCATTATAATAGTCTTGAAAAACTGAATTCTCTTCAGAGAGGAAGGTGAGTCTCATCACATTTATCAAACTTTAGACTTGACATTGTAAAAGTTTAAGACATACCAAAAAGCAAAGTTCCAATTCTAAGAGTTGGCTATAAAAGAATTTGCTTTCAACACAATCCTTTCTCCTCTATCCCAAATTTACAAGAAACATTTACATATAAACAAATTCCACAAAGGGGGTGATTTGGCCATAGAGAAGGAGGTGCCAGCAACATGAATAACTTTCCAAGCCAGGTTATGGAAACCTAGAGTCAATGAGGACTATCTCTCACCTTAAGATGCAAATTTAGCAGCAAACAAGGGTTAACTGAGCACAGTACTTAGGACAGAAATGCAGCTTTAGACACAAAGACGCACACACCTGGGACATATTCTCTATATTACAGCAATTTCCATGCTGATAGAGCCATACACACATATAGAAACTAATCAATGAACCAGAAGTCGCCTTACTAAAAGATGAATGACCACCGTATTACTGCAGAACAAGACGAGGTCAAGGTTCAAAGTGAGTGCCTGAAGACGCACGCCCACAGCCCACCATCCCTCCCACACACCTTGAAGTGCTGCACTATCAGGTGTAGAATGTGCACCAGCTGTGGGACGGTGTGCCCCTCCTCCACAATGATCTTCCGGGTCCAGTGGGTCAGCATCTGGTGCCCGTCCTCCATCCTGGCCGGCACTGCTGGGGTCAGAATGGCCATCGCCTGTCTGACAATCGCTCGAGCTTCCATTGCATGAGCCTTGAGGAGACTATGGAAAACCTAAAACAGGGAAGAGACACTTATGGAGGATGAGAAGGAAGGCTTTAAAAAACAAGAAGACACAAACAATCCATTGGGATCAAGACATGGTATTTTTCCAAAACAATTTTGTAAACATTTCTTAGGACTCTCTAATTAGGAAACAACTTAGTTGCCTTCTGTTTTGTTTAGTTTTGGCCAATGAATACATCCATGCTAGTATTTACAAAGCACCTGCTATGTGCCTGTGCTGAACTCGGCTGGGGCATGCAGACAGATAAGACCCAGCTCCCTGCACAGATCCCGTGTCCCACCTAACCAGCAGCGAGTTAGGGAGGTACATGGCTCATCTCCCTCTGGCTGCAGGTGGGAAATAAAGTGAACAGGGCCAGCAGGAGAAGCACTGAGAAACGGCAGTTGCAGTCGTTCAAGTGAGAGGTGAGGTCACAGAATACAGAAAGACCAATCCTGGGGTGGAGGGAACAGGGTGGGTGTTAGAAGCTACAGAACCTCCTGGTGCATGGGCACTGGGGAGGAGGAGAGAAGGTCAAGAGTCCTTGGGTGTTTAAAACTAGGGGAGAGCAGTGCAGTCCAGAGACTGGAGTTCTAGTTCAAGGGCCCATGGGAGGGGATGTGAGAGGCCCCCAGCTTGATTGGGGTCCAGAGTTCAACACCACAAAGGTTCACAGGAGAAAGAGATCAGGGGACAGCCATCAAAGATGGTCTCACAGAAGACAGGATCTATCAGTGATCGAATGCTGAGCGCTCGAGTGTAGTATTACATTTAACTCTCACACAGAGACATTAACTTGCCCAAGGGCACAGACCGTGTGAGCAGAGGAAAGAACACTCAAACCTGGGGTACCCAACCTCAGAGCCCAAACCACCGAGGGACACCAAGAAGAGGAGCTCAATACCAGCCTCAAACCCAGGGTGCCGGACTTCAGCCCAAACCACCGAAGGACACCACGAAGAGGTGCTTGATACCAGCTGCACGGCAGCAGGCTCATGAGATATGGATCCGAAAGTCCCTACTGTCTTTAGCTAAGAGAAGTGGGCTGGGACCCTTGAATATTTATAACATTTGCCATGGAATGCCAGAGTCGGAGGCCAGAATGCAATTGCCAGAGAGCCTAAGATGGAAAAGGGTGACATTTCCTTTCAAAAGCAAAGCCGTTGAGGAATGAGAGCGCAGAGTTGGAACAAGGGAGGAAGGGAGAGCATGGATAGTCACAGTGTGGGTTATTTTCCCCTCAAATTTCCTGTGATTGTAGTAAAACACACAAAACACAGAATGTACCATCGTACCCACTGGTGGGTGTACAGCCCAGTGGCGCCAGGCACCTTCACAGGGTGTGCAGCCACGGCCCCATCACCTCCAGAATGCATGCCTCTTCCCATGCTGAAATTCTGCACCCGGTCAACACTCACTCCCCACCCCCTCTCCCCAGCCCGGACCCCGACCAGTCTCTTTTGGTCTCTCTGAATTTGAGTGTCCTAGGGTCTTCTAAGTGGAATCAATCATACAGTGTCTGTGTTTTCATGGTTTTTACTGATATTGAGAAAAGAGAGCAGGGGAGGCTGACACTGTGCCAGGGAGTCAAGCGCACCACATGGGATCCACATGGACACTGGAGGACAGGAGGGGGCTTGCAAAATACCTGCAGGACAATCTTCTTGTGTATGGCGAATTTGGCGATAATGTGTGCCAGGAGCAAGTGTCCGCTGTACTTGCAGGCCGGGTCCACACAGGCCTTGGAGAGCAGGCAGGGCCAGGCGAAGGTCATGAGGCGGCGAAGCTTGCTGTTGCGGTTCTTGTTATTGTCGTGGATGTGGTGCGGGGCGTGCTCCACCAGCAGCGTGGCGTACTGCAGCAGGTAGATCCGCAGCGAGTCCAGCATGTCTGCCTGCTTCTCAGGGTCCAGGACCTGCACGGGGACAGTGGGAAGGACTCATTTCCAGCTGTGAACTGGGTTACTGACTGAGGGTCATACAACAGGTTTAAGCCTTAAAAATACACACACACACAGTATGTAACATGAAGTATTACAATGAGGTTATCAATAACATCCTGTCCATCTTCCTTTATATATATGTGAAAGGAGGAAAAAACCTTAGGATCCCAATTCGCTCTGCCCAATGGAAAAAATTAAGCTGAAAGTTGAGTCATGCAAGAAATTGGCTCTCCTTTTGTTCCTAAGCAGAGCTGCAGATAAAAGGTTAACGATCTCCACAGGTATCGGCTCCATGTTCACCATATCTTCTGTAAAGTCCTGACTTCCTCAGCGTGAGACGGACACAGAACTGCCTCTTCCCCTTCCTGCTCCCCTTCTTTTGCAATGTGTGGATGACCACACCCTCTCTCTTTCTCCTTCAGCCCAGTTTTCCCCTTCAAATACTGAAGTCCTCAAAACCATCTTTAAAGTAGGACACAAACCTCTCTCCCAGACACATCCTTAACTTTGGCAAATAAATTTCTAAACTGATTTGAGATCCATCTCAGAGACTTTTTGGTTTACATATCAATTAGAAATTCACCAAATTTACTGCAACGTTTAAAAAAGGGGAGGCTTAAGAGTCAGGACACAGGGCTGGAGGAAGGCGAGGTGGAAAGGAAGACTTTGATTCAAGGTGATTTAGGACTGAGTTTCTTAATTTCCAAGTAGTTGAGATTTTTTTTTTTCCTGGTCAACTTTTGTCGGTTCCTTATTTTTCTGCCGTATGATCAGAAAATGTGACCTGGAAAAATATCAACTTCCAAAAAACTGTTACAGTTTTGAAAGCATCTGACAGATATTTTAAGTGTTTCATGGACATAAGAAAAGTGTACCTTCTTTGAGGAATATTCTACACGTCTCTACTAAATCAAGTATAATGGTGGCATCATTCAATTCAACTAAGTATCCTAACCACTGTCTGTCTACCACACCCTAATACTACTGAAAAACAGACTGACATCTTCCATGATAATCATGTTTTCATCAAGGTCCCTTTTAGCCCCGCCCAAGGTCTTCTCTTCCCTGGATGTACTGCTTATTGGCAGCCCCACACCTGCATCCCCAGCCACCAGCCTGCCAGCTCCTCTTCTCCTCATCCTGACATTCAAAGTCTGCTAGCAGCAGCATCTGACCCAGGAGGCACAGCCTGGGGAAGATGACAAAGGAGAAGGGGTCCTTCTGGGCCACATCTCCCTACAATTGCCCAGAATAAGGCAAATAACAGTAAGGGGACCAAGCATTAACCCCTGGGCTCGCTCTGATCCCAGGGTGGGATGTCAACACTGCAGGAAGGAGGCCTGTCTGAAAGGACAAAGACTACGTAAGGTCTGGGAATCTGCCAATGGAAACAACAGTCCCCTCTGCCTTGATCCCAGGACAAAATGGGTAAGAAAACCAGCCATCTGTATAACCAGCCATATTCACTCAGCATTCCAACACACATTCAATGCGAGAATCTCAAGGCAAACACTGCCTTTAACAGTGAGGATCAATATAGTTAAGTATTGGGAAAGTAACAGAACGCAGGCATTTATAAACTATAAAGCCATTGTAAAAATGTACAGAGCTGTTAAAATCTGAGCTCATTTCAGACTGGACTACTGCTGCCACAGGGTTTCATAACTTGGCAAGAAGGAGTTGCAGGAGGAACTGCAGACAGTCTCATATGCTCACTGGCTATTAGGAGATTCTTTTGCACAACTGGAGATGAAAATAGAACATGGAAATTCTGCTGACTGACAACAGGGGTTTTCACAAAATAACTGCTACATGAATTTTCATCAAGATACATTTCATTTCTGATTAGAATCTATTAATGTGGGAAAGTTAATTCATTCCAAAGTAAGGCTGCCTTCAAAAACTCACTAATAAGAATTGTAATGTGATGGTCTGCTATAAATAACACAATCATGAAAAATAGATGTGCTGGGAAAACAAACTTAACACACACACAGACGTTCGTTCATCTGACTAGTTACTTCTCACGCCCATGCACGTAGTTATACCACCTTGGTAATAAACACACTGGTGATGCTTTCTGGGTTATCTCCTTCTGGATTGGGAGGTCCCAATAGCTGCTCTCCTTCCCCCTTCTCAAAGCTGTACAAGAAAGCAGGATTCAATATATGCTGCAGAACCTACCAAAAAATAATAATAATTAAAATAAAGAAGGAGAAAAAACAAAGCCACACTGTTTGTTTCTTTAGTAAGACAGAAGAACAGCCAGTCTTGGCCATACCACATCATCAAGTTAGAACTCAACCAGGTGTGACTACTAACCTTGACTTCTATGCAAAGAGCAACTAGAAAGGTAGGTTTAAAACTGTGGAAAAGAGATGTCAACCTGGTTTATTCTTCTCACATCAAACAAGCCATTTTCTAAAAACAAGGAAATTAACAAACTATTCTTTAAGACTGGGTCACTGCTGCATGGACCTGACATTCCTTAGCAATGGCATTTTCTCACCTACAGCCCGGCCTACTAATTTTTTTTTCCATTAAGAGACAGGGTCTCATTGTGTCACCCATGCTGGAATTAGGTGGCATGATTATAGCTCAGTGCAGCCTCTAACTCCTGAGCTCAAGCAATCCTCCCGCCATGGTCCCCTGAGTAGCTGGGATTATAGGCGTGTGCCACAGCACCTGGCTCACTCTACTATTTAGTCAAAGGAGACACAGTGGAAAAAGAAAAGGGCCCAAGATTCCCTAGAAAACCAGACCAAAAATCCGTAGCCTTCTACAGCATAAGAGTGGGACTCACTTTAGCTTTTAATTCATCTCCAAAGTTAGGGTCATTTAAGTCTACAAAGCGAAAAAATAGGGCGCGTTTCTGAGTGATGTTGTAATTTTTGGGAATCTCTTCCTCCATATACTCTTTTAAGAATGTCATGTTGCAGAGAAAACGACCAGTAAAGGCTCGAAGCAGCTGGAATAGCAATTCTATATCTCCATAATTCCTTCTGGAGGGTCAAAAGAAAAAGACAGGTTAACTTACAGCAAAGTTCATTAACAACTACACCTCTGACTTGCCTTTAAGCAACTCAGAGACATAGCCCATTCTCCTGTACAATGACCACAGCTTTGTACAGACTAGGAGGAGGCTCCAGCTGAGCTTTCAGGACAGAGCCGGTCCCTCAGGGCAGGGTGGGAGGAGGCACCCACTTGCAGTAGTTCAGCAGGCAGAAGGCCAGCAGCTTGGGCTCCTTCCAGTTGGTGGCTGCCATGTTCTCCTTGTGGTGCCTCTCTTGGAAGGTCTCACTCACCCACACACGTCGCAACTGGCTCACCAGAGAGTGCTGGCTGGCCAGCCAGGAGTCATCGTTTTTCACTATAATGCTTATGATCTGTCGAAGAAGAGGCAATTAGGGAACTGTGTCTCCATTAAACCCCTGGGCATCGGGGGCCGGAGGAAAGGGTGCTACCTTGATGGCCTGGAACTGGAGGTCCAGGCGCATGGTGCTGGTGCTGGGCGAGCCGGGGCGCACGGCCGTCTGGGCACCCCCTGGCAAAAGCAGGGTGATGAACCTGTTTGGGTTGGCGGCCAGCACATCCCTCAGAGGTCTGGCGTCTTTATGTTTTAAAAAACTCTGAAAGCAAAACAAATAGCAAAGCTGTTTTAAGCTAACCAAACTCACAGAAAGTTAGAGGATATGAATTTTAAATCTTTCTAAATTTTTTTAAAATCTTACTAAATCTCTAGAGGAAGGCTTACCAAAAAAGCATCATATGCATGCTTTTTAAAAGATGCTTTCTTTTTTCTTTTTAAAAAGAGACAGAGTCTTCGCTCAGTTGCCCAGGCTGAAGTGCAGTGGTAAAATCATAGCTCACTGCAGCCTCCAACTCTTGGGCTCAAGCAAGCCTCCCACTTCAGCCTTCTGAGTAGCTGGGACTACAGGCATGTGCCACCATACCTGGCTAATTTTCATATTTTTTGTACAGACAAGGTCTCACTCTGTTGCCCAGGTTGGTCTTTTAACTCCTGGGCTCAAGTAATCCACCTGTCTCAGTTTCCTGAAGTGCTGGGATTACAGGTGTGGGTGCTTAAAAATACTTTTAAACAGTAATCATACTTTGTGATTTTATAATCCTGGCAGAGCATGTATTTGCTACCACCACCAAAGTCCTACAAAGAGCGGTTCCTAGACCTATGTGTTTCACAGACACAACCAAGCAGCAATGATGTTCCCCATATTCAAATATATGTGAGAAAAAAGCAGCCAGGACACTCAACAGTGAAAAATGAACTGAACATTTCAGAGCACAACGGCTCACATGCACTTGCAGGGACCCCTGACTCCCGCCTCTCGCAGCTCTTACCATAAACATTCTGCTCCACTGGGGATCGTTCAGTGTGGCTTCCATCATGAACAGCTCCACCGTCTGCGAGGGGTGCCGAGTCAGGAACTTGATCAGGGGCTCTCGGAACGGACTGCCTGCCTACAACACATGTGGGAAGACTGCATGTCACACCTTCCTCTCCTCAGAGCTTGAGGCTCTGTCTACCTAACTCGGTCCCTTGTTACTACAGCACACGAACGCACGCAAATGTGGACATCCAACGCCTTTATGCTGCTCCATCCGTCCATGTAAAATACTACCAAGTGAGGACGCCACAAGCGCCGGAGGGCGACAGCACGAAGCAGCCTTCAGCGTGACCCCTACCTCGATCAGCATTGCCCGCTCCGTTTTCATGACAACCTCCAGCAAAGGCTTCACCAGAGTCTGAGGAGCAGCCGGGATCAGATGAAAAAGGTTTATAATTGCTGAACAAATCTTCATTTCCTGATCAAGAAAACCAGAAATTATAAATAGGTCAATTACTTTTGTGACTGACAGAGGTCAACGTCACTACAGACCCTACCACAGTCTAACTAGGTTGGCAAGGCTAGGCAGTGAAGCGAAGGGTTAACATGTAAAAGCCACAACTTACCAGCCTTAGGTTCTAACTGTGCTGTGTCCTAAGGAAACTGACTGCCCGTGGCCTGCGGCATTCCTGTCAACTGTGAGGGAGTGTGGGGGGGCCGACTGTGTACACCTGATGTGATTGTGCTGTTTGCTGTCATGTATGCTGACGCGTGGTGGAGGTGGCCTTACAGGGCTGCCATGGTAGTCCCCCTCATGGAAGCGGGGATGATTCCACCTGGGGCCAGGACAGCATGGGGATGCCCTACTTTGCCATGGTATCACGAGGTCCTCTCATTACATATGCTAAGTTCTAAGGGCACATATGTCTTTTGCCCTCAAAAGCTAGCAAAAGCCAGTGTGGTGGCTCACACCTGTAATTTCAGCACTTTGGGAGGCTGAGGCGGGTGGATCACCTCAGGTCAAGAGTTCAAGACCAGCCTGGCCAACATGGTGAAACCTCATCTCTATTAAAAATACAAACATTAGCCAGGTGGGGTGGTGAGCACCTGTAGTCCCAGCTACTCTGGAGGCTGAGGCAGGAGAATCACTTGAACCTGGGAAGCAGAGGTTGCAGTGAGCCGAGATTGTGCTACTGCACGCCAGCCTGAGCGATAGAGTGAGACCCTGACTCAAAAACAAAAAAACAAAAAACAAAACCCCTAGCAGAGAAAGTTCTTCAAAAAATATGTAAGTATTTACCCTGGAAACTAAATACTAACAAAAATATAAACAACTAATCCTGGTACTAAGTATTTGTCAACCAGGCCTTAAAATAAAGCTGACAATGTCTCCACTGAGTTAAATGAAAAATGTGTGACATGCCAAGGGTGCTGCACACCCTACTGCCTCACAGCTCAGGGGTGGCTGGCTGTTGCTCCAGCTTTCCCTCCTCAGTTTCCAGTTTTGCTCCTGTCATTCAAAGGCATTCTACATGGCCACAAGGGAAGGACGTGTACCAATGTGCCATGCTGCACCGTGTGCACTGCGATCCTCGGGTAAGATGGGGATGACCACACCCATCAGGAAGGGCCTCACTCTTAGCAGCACCCGAGAGACTTCTCGGGATTTTTCTTTACACCAAAGGCAAAGCAGAAAATGGGTACGAAATGAGGAAAACGGGCCCTAGAATTCTCTTCCACAGAATTTGCAAGACTTAGGACAGAGTAAGTTCCATTCTGAAATTATAATGTTCTAAAATGGTGCTTTTATATTCTGCTTTTTCACTTTCAAAGCACTGTCACAGAAACCACTTCTTTGGGTCTTCGAAACACCGGTGGGAGGCAGGAATGACAGATGCGATCATCCCCGTTTTACACGAGAGGGAAAGCTCGGGGTGTGTGCAACACTGCACAATGTTGTGAGTGCATCAATGTGTGTGGTGTGTGTGCGAGAGAGATGAAGGGGACTGGGTGGGTGAGTAGGGTGAGCTGTAAGGTTTTAAATTCAGGGCAGTCAGTAGTGTGAGAGAAACTGTAATTACTCCCACTTCTAGCAGGTATAATATACTCTGTGTGAGTTTCCTCTCAGGAGGTTGCTAGCTATGTGTGTTCAGATGGAGGTTAGGAACGCAAAATCTAATTTAATCTTAAATATAATTCAGACATTGCAATTCTCACACGAACTTAAGAGTCTTGCTTAAAACGTCCTAACAGAAAACATGCTTGGCATCAGACAGTTCACAGCAATGATACTGATACAACTCTGCCACAGACAGACAATACAGGTCACTGCACTCAAGGGCACAACGCACTCTGTCCAGTACAGAACCACGGCACAGCTAACAAGTCACAGCAAAACCAGCAACGACAACGACCCCCTCCTGCAACTCCACTCAAGTTCTCACCTCTACCCCTTCCATGGCAGGCTGAACCAAAACAAAAATTACAGCATGAAAAAAGGCAACAGAAAGGTAAAAAGAAAAGAAAAGAAAAAAGAAAAGAAAAGGTAAACTGTTCTTCACATTGCAAGTCAGAAACTGACTGTTAATAGGTTGTTCTCACCTCAAACTGACAGAATGGAGACAAGGGACATCTCCCGCACTCGGAAATGCTTTCCTGAGGATGGGGAGGAAAATCATCTTTTTTCTATTTATGTTATTTACATAAAAACTTCCCATATACTCAAACACAATAAGGGTTATTGGGGTTAACAAGACAGTAAAGACACAAATTATCAGAAAGCACACAGTAATTAACAAATGCTCAACAGCAAAAAGCACTTCACCTTCGATATCAAACCACAGCCCTTCCGATAGAGAGTGTCTAACAGTGGACTTCTTCCCTACAGCACATTTTCATAATAGGGCTTCAGGATTCTTGTGAAAGGGGAGAAACTAGAAGACCTTGTTGTATGCAAGTACATTTTTAAACAATCTTTCATAGGGTGAATAATTCAAATGTTATATGAAGAGCTAAGATATTAAAAAATAATAAAAACCTCTTTGCCAGCTACAGTCAGAAGAGGTCCAGGTGGTTTGGGCCATGACAACACCTAACGGAGAGTGGGTTATCGTGTAAAGCGAAGCATAGTCTTCCTAAAACTAGCTCTGTGTGTGGGTGTGCATGTACATGTGTTTATGTGCACACGCAGAGAAGAGGCATAAAAGGTGGTCATGCATTCTCTCCTGTAAGCTCACGGTTAAAAAGGGATGCTTCTTAAACACCGTGATGGGGCAGAGCTCTGATCACAGGGCTATCCAAAGCTCCAGGGCAGGCCAGGCGCAGTCACTCACACCAGTAATCCCAGCACTTAGGGAGGCCAAGGCGGGTGGATCACCTGAGGTCAGGAGTTCAAGACCAGCCTGGCCAACATAGTGAAACTTTAGTAATTTTTGTACTAAAAATACAAAAATTAGCCAGGCGTGGTGGTAGGTGCCTGTAATTCCCAGTTACTTGGAAGACTGAGAAAGGAGATGCTTGAACCTGGGAGGCAGAGGCTGCAGTGAGCTGAGATTGTGCCATTGCACTCGAGCCTGGGTGACAGAGACCCATTCAAAAAATACAAAGCTCTAGGGCAGCTTTTTTTTTTATTTATTTGGTCAACTATTTAGCATATACTCAATTACAGTGTTTCAATGGAGCAATGTCCTTTGGGGATTCTGCCAAACAGGAATAAGCTACTTTCCAAGATCTGTTTCCCATTCTATTTCACATCCATAAAATATGATCAGAGCTCAAGAGCTGAATGGCGGCCTGGCCCCAGGTTTAGGTGATGAAACCATGGCCATGTTGGCTGTCTCTGGGCCCCAAAACACCACGGCCTCTGAGTTGCAGACAAGCAGCCAACCTTACAGAGCTGGACCCTCCCCGGATGTTCAGGTAATACAATCGCAGGATGATAAAAATGTTCCAGGAGGAGCTCAAGGACTTCCCAGTACCCACGACTCTATCCCCTCTATACAACTGCGCTCCCACCTCCAAATCATCTGCTGTAAACTTTCATGAAGTCTTTTTCTTATTTTTTTTTACTAGGCCATGTTAAGGACTTTACATAAAATCTTTTTGATTCAACTGAAGTTGTTCATCTACCCACTAGGTTTTTAAAATGTTTATTCTAGAACTGAGTTTCAGAAAATTAACAGCTTACTATAACAACAAATATAAAATTTAAAGCAAAAGCACCTAACCGATGAGAGAGGGAGAAAAGCACAGAGATACCTGCCCCTCATTCCAGGAGCCTGGGCTCATTAACATACTCTGCTCTCCTCCATGAAGAGTTCCTGATTCTTTTCTGCATATATAAATAGTGAACCTTCAAAAAGGTCATGCGTGGCATGTTACTTCTTTAAAAAGTTTAAAATCCTGGCTTAGTTTTGCTTACTTGGCTGTTTAGAAGCAGTAGGAAACAAGACTTACATAAACAAAACACCTTGACACACAATGGTCAAAACAAAGCATAATAAAGCCAGAAAAAAAAATCCAAGTTGGGATGGAACACATCCAGCAAAGGCACATGAGGACAAAAAGCCACGTTAATTATGCCTCTGAAGAACTATGAGGAAGTCCCTAGCGGCAATGCTGCTGTAAAGTTTCACTAGGTGTTAGGAAACGCATGGAAAAGGCAATTCCACTGCGATGACATCAAGTTAAAAACAAAAACTGTAAAAATAAACACATACAAATAATATTAGATTTAAAACAGCAGAAAGCATGCATTCTTAAGAGACAAAGTCTTTAATGACCCACATCAGACACTTTAAAAGATTTAGCTAAAGCGGTTTTCCTTTAAAACCATACAAATGTGCTTTGAAGGGTTAGTCAAATGACTGGGCAAACAACTGGGGTGGATGATTCAGACCTTGAACACACACATGCCAGTGTTTATGGGATACCTTCTTACATTCCCCTGAAGGCTTTAGGTCCTAAAAAATCTCTAGTTGGTTTTATCAGGCAATAATGATTAAACACATTTACCGACCACCCCGTGATGGAAAGCAATGGAAACAATAGCTGAGGAACGCACCACCATGTAAACAGCAGCTGCCAAGGACAGGCTAGAAAATACACTGTTTAAAGCAGAGCTAGTAAAATTGAAATACTGACATTCAAGCCCCCCAGAATTCTCAACAGAAGAGTCGTATTAAAGTGAACCAAAGGGGAGATTTTAAAGAAACATAAAAAAGGAATGCTTAGCAATTAAGAGAAAGAAAGGCAAAACAGAATACTAATCAAATGTGTTTAACAATTTACAAGGACTAGAATCACGTCAAACTACATTTCTGACCGGCATTTCAATGAAAGCACTGTCCCGGCATTAGCACTAACCCAGCATAGCGGCTGGTGCCCTTCCCAGAAACAAACAAGTCACTCACGTTTCCGTCGCTCCTCTGGCCCCCTTTGTGAGTGATGACCACCACTTCCATCCACTTGCGCAGATGTTGCTGTTGGAAAAATACATCCTGAGACACAACTTCTTCACAACAAGTGCATTTCAATTCCAACGTATTGCTCTCTGGTGGAAACTCATACGTAATCATTCATTTCCATCATGTTTAGTTTGAGAACTGCAGGGTTTACATTATTAAAACAGCGCAACTGTCTAACTAGTGATGAGAGTAACTGACATTTGTTCATGTTTCAGGATGATGAGGCTGTCCTTGCTGTGACGCAAAAGGAAACGTCCTGACTCCTGGGGTTCCAATACCAGGCCCTGCCATTTTACTTCCACTACTTCCGTTAACTTGTTTCCCAGCCGTTCACTGAGGGTTTGGATGTGTCAGCTCCCACACTGGGTGTCATGGTACAGACATGAAGGGCTGACATCATCCCTGTCCTGATGTCCCTGTCCTTGTACAGCCCGTGGTCTGATAGGGAAAAAAGGTAAATACAAAGATGCCTGCTGTGTGTAGCTACAATTACGGTGTTGTCAGAGGGAGACAGGAACCAGCTTTGGCCAAGAGACGAGGGGGTCAGGGTCCTCTTGCTGAGAATGCAGGAATGCCCGAAGCAGAGGAACAGAGAGAAGAGGAGAACAAAGGCCCTGACACCAAAGAAGGAATGGCAGCCAGAGTGGCTGGGGAGTAGTGGGCACAAGGGGAACCCTAGAGAAGGGGCTGGTGAGATAAACATGGACCCCATTTGGTCAGGGACTGTGCAAGTGAGTGCCATAGGGCAGCAATTCCTTCTGCAGAGTGAGGGCCACGCTTCAGCAAGAAACTCTGCATTTAAGTGCATGGGAAGAGAGACCCCCAACTTTAGCTTAACCCAGGCACCTGGTAGCCAAGCTCCAGCCTCTGTGCCCAGCAAAACCAGGCAGACAAACGTCCAGGGCTTAAAGCTAAAACCACAAGAGCATTCAATAACAGCTGCATCTTTATTATCCTGCGTTGTTCAAAGCTGTCCTTCAGAACACTGATGTGCTACCGGCACTGCCTGTAGAGGTTTCCATGGTAAAACAGGAATGGGAAACAATGGTTTGGACACCTAAACACTCTTTTCTAAGACAAGCCTTCCCTGAGCCTTTAACATCCTTTTAGTCCATGTCAAACCTTGAGAGGCTGTGTTTCCCAACCTTACATGGCCAATGAACTGGTCTTCACGAAACACCGACATCACGTGCAGTCAGTGTTCCAGGGAACGCTGGCACCGAGAAATGCATACAATGATAATACACATTTCTCCAAAGTACTCAACTAACAACATTTTACCAACAATACTCCCTCAAGGATGTTAATCACCAGAACATAAATTCATAAGTCCTACACCTTACTAGAATAGCTACTTACACAAGACATAAATGAGAGTAACAGAATTAAAGGGGTAGACAACAGCCAGTCACATCGACATTCCTTTTTTCCCTTAAAAGAATAAAATGATATGAATGGGTACATAAAATTCATCTTAAGTTTGATGAGGAAATATCCCAAACAACCAACTACATGGCTGGGCCTGGTGGCTCAAGTCTGTAATCTCAGCACTTTGCGGGGCCAAGGCAGGTGGATCAATTGAGGCCAGGAGTTTGAGACCAGCTTGGCCAACATGCCGCAACCCTGTCTTTACTAAAAACACAAAAATAGGCCAGACATGGTGGCGCATGCCTGTAATCCCAGCTACTCAGGAGGTTGAGGTGGGAGGACCACCTGAATCCAGGAGGTGGAGGTTGCAGTGAGCTATGATCATGCCACTGTACTCCAGCTTGGGAGACAGAGCAAGACTCTGTCTCAAAAAAACGAACAGAAAAACCAACTAACCACATATGAAACTTCATAATCATATGTCAAGTAGTTCAATCTTAAATAAGGAAACTGAGTAATATATGCAAAAGAATGAAGTTGGACCCTTATCTAATGCCATATACAAAAATGAACTCAAAATGAATCAAAGACCTAAATGTAAGAGCTAAAACTCTAAAACTCTTAAAGAAAGGTAAATTTTCAGGGTTGTTTCCAAGAATGCCCACCTAAAAGTAAAGTGTTGTAGCCCTTAAAATACTGCTGAAGGCTTAAGCTATTAAACTCAAAGGCTTATGAGGGAAAACAAAAGCTCCAGCAGTGACTGAACTTGGTTCTGAAGAACATGACAAAGTAGGGATGAGTGTGTCCCTTACCACTGTCCCTGGCAGAGCACAGCAGAAACTGGGTAATTCAGGAAGATCTCAGCCACTAATCGCAAAGGCACTGTCAACGTTAAGTCCAGGTTGGACTCAGTCTAGGTAGGTGCTGGATGAAAACATGTGGATGAAAACTCCTCCAGTTTCAACCACTCAGAAAGCAGGAAAGGGAGGAAAAATTCACCTTAACGAACCATTAACACAAAACCCATGTGATTTATTTTAAGCAGAAAGACCACTGGCCTTGGTCAGAAACTATAGACTTTAAGGCAGTTGTCTTCAAACAGCACTAAAAAAAAATCCCGGCTCACAGCACATTTGAAGGGTTAGACTGGAGATGAAAAATAAACAGACCAGGCATGGTGGTTCACCTGAGGTCAGGAGTTCAAGACCAACTTGGCCAACAAAACAAAACTCCATCTCTACTAGAAATACAAAAATTTAGCCAGGAACAATGGCGGGTGCCTGTAATTCCAGCTACTCGGGAGGCAGAGGCAGGACAATCACGAAATCGGGAGGTGGAGGTTGCAGTGAGCTGAGACTGCAGCACTGCACTCCAGCCTGGGTGATAGAGTGAGACTGTCTCAAAAAAAATTTAAATAAATAAATAAACATGTCAGGCACAGTGGCTCACGTCTGTAATCCCAGCACTTTGGGAGGCCGAGGCAGGTGGATCACTTGAGGTCAGGAGTTCAAGACCAACCTGGCCAACATGGTGAAACCCCATCTCTACTACAAATACAAAAAATTAGCTGGGCATGGTGGCGAGTGCCTGTAATCCCAGCTACTTGAAAGGCTGAGGTAGGAGAATCACTTGAACCCAGGAAGCAGAGGATGCAGTGAGCCGAGATCATACCACTGCATTCCAGCCTGGGTGACAGAGTGAGACTCTGACTCAAAATAAATAACTAAACAAACAAACAAACAGGCCGGGCACAGTGGCTCAGGCATGTAATCCCAGCACTTTGGGAGGCCAAGGCAGATGGATCACTTGAGGTCAGGAGTTCAAGACCAGCCTGGCCAACATGCTGAAACCCCATTTCTACTAAAAATATTAAAAAATTAGCTGGGCATGGTGGCAGGCACCTGTAAACTCAGTTACTCGGGAGGCTGAGGCAGCAGAATTACTTGAACCCAGGAGGAAGAGGTTGCAATGAGCCGAAATCGCACCACTGCACTCCAGCCTAGCAATAGAGCCAGACCCTGTCTCAAAAATAAAAATAAGCCAAAGCCGCTTCAAGCAAGCATGCAAAGGTGGCAAGAAATGACAGATGACTTTTCAAGAAGAGATGTACACAAAAGCGTTAGGACATTAGAACAGATGCACAGAGCTCATGGGCCTCATGTGTGAAAGCACTTCAGCTGTAATACAGGATGTAAGATAAAGTGTTTATAGGATGTGCTTTGATTAGGAAGTTATGTAACTTTATGTATTTATTTTAGCCATTCTTGTAAATATATGCATGGAAACTGATAGGTACATATGCATATTACATATATTTGGAAGGAGAAAGTCTCTAATCTGGACAATTCACTTCAATATTACACTTTGTTTTTCAATTATAATGTATTATTAGGGCACCATTTACAATGGAAGTATTTGGGTCATCATTATTTAGGTATTTGTACATATGAAGAAACTAGCATATAGATGAGGTAAAAAGCTATCTGTCTTGCATATATATTTCTCTATACGCCACGTGTAGATAAATACAATGTTTCTATGCACTGTGATACATTGAATCACACATAATGTATCCATACCTGCATGTGTGTCTGTGTCTCTCTGTCTCTCTCTCTCTCCATAATGCAATCTCTACATTATCTATCCATCAGTAAATGTAAACTCCTATTTATAGCTAGGGGAAAGGTATACCAAAAATAAAAAAGTAGCTCCAGTATTTTAAAATGTCAAATGGTTGGCCGGGTGTGGCGCTCAGGCCTGTGATCCCAGCACTTTGGGAGGCCAAGGCAGATGGATCACTTGAGGTCAGGAGTTCAAAACCAGCCTGGCCAACACAGTGAAGCTCCATCTCTACTAAAGAATACAAAATTTGGCTAGGTGTGGTGGTGCCTGCCCGTAATCCCAGCTACTCAGGAGGCTGAGACAGGAGAATTGCTTGAACCTAGGAGGTGGAGGCTGCAGCAAGGCGAGAGGGTGCCTTCACTGCACTCTAGCAGCCTGGGCAACAGGGCAATACTCCATTTAAAAAAAAAAAAGTCAAATGGTCAAAGGCTACTTAGGAAAATAAGCATGAAAAATATATTCATATTTGTAGTGGTGGACCATGAAATCATAAATTTATTATTTATAAATCCATTTACCAGAAGCAAAATTGAATGCAAAAGAAAGCTAACAGATGAAATCCTCCGTCTGCTTACATTTCAGTTTTAAACACTGTCAAATAGGTTTTTATCTGCATGGTTACTTCTCTGGTAATTCTAAAAACCCAAAGGAATTCTGATATTCTTACCCAAGGCTGTATGGAAGAAGACACACTTATCTGTTTTGCAGGAGTGTATACTGGTAAAAATTTCTTTGGAGAGCAATTTGACAAGGTGTTGAAAGATTAAAATGCATATTTTTTTGATCCAGAAATTCTACCACTGGAATGTACGCCACAGATAAACACATATGAAATTACAAATAGGTTTTTCAATGCATCATGGTATATAATAAAAAGGCTGGGAACAATCTAAATGTTCACCAGTGAGGCCATGGTTAAATAAATGATGGCAAGTCCATGTCATGAGATATGTGGTGATAAGGTGGAATGAAGTACTTCAGGTACTAATATGAAATGATGGGTGTGAAATGGAAAAAGCAAGATCGTGTATATATATATTATACCTCCTTTTATAGGAAAAAATGTATGTATACACATATGTCCTCCTATATATAATGTTTCTAGAAGGACACACAACAACGTCTTAACCTTGGTTGTCTCAGGGAGGGGACTGGGTAGCTGGAGGACAGGGTGGGAGGAAGGCTCTCTGCAGTATATCTTTTTACACTTTTTCAATTTTAAGCCATCTGAAGGCATTATTTTATTTATTTATTTATTTTTTGAGGCAGGGTCTTGCTCTGTCACCCAGACTGGGGTGCAGTGGTGCCATCTCGGCTCACTGCAACCTTTGCCTCCCATGCTCAGGTGATCCTCCCACCTCAGCCTCCAAACCAAGAAGCTGGGACCACAGGCGGGTGCCACTAGGCCTGGCTAATGTTCTTTTTTTTTTTTTTTGAGATGGAGTTTCATTCTTGTTGGCCAGGTTCAAGTGCAGTGGTGCAGTCTTGGCTCACTGCAATCTCTGCCTCTCCGGTTCAAGCGATTCTCCTGCCTCAGCCTCCCTAGCAGCTGGAATTACTGGTGCATGACACCACATCTGGCTGATTTTTATATTCTTAGTAGACGGGGCTTCCCCATGTTGGGCAGTCTGGTCTCAAACTCCTGACTGCAGGTGATCCACCCGGCTCGGCCTCCCAAACTGCTGGGATTACAAGCATAAGCCACTGCGTCCAGCTGCATTATTTATTTTAAAAATAATTTAAATTTTTTTAGGTTTATTATAGAGCGTTTAAATGCATTTGGCTTACCATCATCTGATCACAAAATTTATCATTGAAGGAATTTGGGAAGAGCCGTGTGACCGACGTCAGACGATTGACAACATTCAGCGTCAAGCTCCGGTAATCTCCCAGCATCATCAGCAAAGGTCGCATGTGTGTGTGAATCTGGTCGACTTCTATGGTAGCACCTTCTAAAAACTATTAAAACAGAAACGTTGTAAAGAAAAATAGACAACCGAGAATACGTCATAATAGAACAGAGCTTTTATTCAACTTTAGTTGCACATTTCTGTTCTCCCTTAGGAAAATGGAATTATTAATCATATATTTCAGAAATTTATGATGAAATGTGGAAGACTTTACTGTTAAATATTTTTTAAAATTCAGTATGACTATGAAACAGGTATAGACTTATTACAGTCTAGTGTGTAATAGCCACATGCCTAAAGTCTTTTAGGCATACATTGTTTATATAGCAATAAACAGGAAGAACTCTTAATGCAGATTGTGCGCGCGCGTGCGCGCGCACACACACACACACGCACACGCACACGCACACGCACACACACACACACACACACACACACACACACACACACTCTCACTCACCTTTCTCATACAGGCTTCTCCAGCCTCCTGGAGCTCACTATTGGTGGAATTCAGGGCTTTGAAGAGTGCAGCAATGATTTTCTCCCTGGACTGAGGAAGGTAATTGCAGGCAGCAAGTGCATCTTCAGGGAGAAAAATCAAGACAATTTCATTATTAACCAGAAAGATACCCAAATAATTTTCCTCTCTTTATTCATTATTTGGTAGAAAAGATGTCTTGCTATGTTGCCCAGATTGATCTCCAACTCCTGGCCTCAAGGGATCCTCCTGCCATGGCCTCCCCAAGTGCTAGGATGACAGGTGCGAGCGACTGCCCCTGGCTGAATTTTCTTTTCTAAAGGCTCCTACCAACCAACAAAAAATATGAACCACGAACCCTTTTTTCCTAGTATTTGGCCTTGAGAAAGACAAAAGAACGCATGGTGTTCCATCCACATGTTGAGTAAAATCTAAGAGTGACATTCAGCCTGCCAGAAAAGCCATGATAAATCTTACACCTCTGGTTAAGAAGAAAGGCTTGAGGAGGAAGAAGAGAGACCCCACTGACACCCCTATCCCAGGACCCACTCATAGGATTAGGGAGTGGCTGGCTCCAGGGCAGTCCCATCTGAACAAGGTTGATGGCATGCTCTCTGGACCTCTGGTGACAGGCAATGCAAGGGACTGACACACACAGCCCAGTATTTCTTCACTACCCAGTTTTTGAGGGTGAAAGGCTTTAAGACTTTCAAAATGCAAATATTCTTAGGGAAGGAGACATACCTCAATCCTCTATGTGAGGTGAGAGTTAACATTCCTTCTAGCAAAAGTAGCGCCCAGAGTGGCTAATGGGAAGTGGCTAATGGCTAAGTGGCTAATGGGAAGGAGGCGCAGGAGAGGTCCCCAAAGAAGGGACCCTAAGAGGAGAAGTAAGAAGCTGCCAGTCACCCCAGGTCCCCCTGTTCGCTTTGGCTTGCCAAAGCTGGAACACTCCACCCACATCCTCTAGCTCAGGTATTATGGTCTGCCTCTCAGCTCTCCACCTCAAACTCAAGGAAGATTCTGAAAATATTTTATTAAGAGCATAAAAATCAACAAAGCAAGAGAGAGTCAACTAAAAAAGTTTGTATTAGTACAAAAGTTTGTATTCACTCCCCCCAAAAGAGAAAATGATTGTTTCTATGTCAGGCAGTATAGATCTAGTCTATTTTCCTAAACTTTGTATCATTCCTGCACTTGACAATGATAACTGAGGTTTCCCAGTGACAGCCTAAAGACTGCAGGATTCACAAATGCCTGCGTCATGAGAAGCCTCTAAGGCTGTCGTGTCCCTTACTATATATACTCTGATTCTGATAGAAATGACACCATATGAATTATACAACAATCTTTTTAAACCAGAACGTCTGATTCAACAACAAAGTTTACTATAAAGCACAAACTTATTTCAATCCTAACAATACATATAATTTTATGGCATCTCATTATACAATTTGATAAACATACAAAAATAATTTTTTGATCCCATCTTAAAAAGACTACAAAAAGTTGTAAAACTTAGACAACAAAAAAAGGCCACTGTTTTTTTTCCTTTTCTATAGAGCGCCCCTGTGGTCAGTCTCCTCTCACTTTTATACCCTGTTGATTTTCGTTAACTTACTTAATGCTGCAATTCGTAAAGGTACGAGCGACGGAAGGCTTTTATAGCAGGGCAGCTTTGTTAAAGCTGAATCTTCAGCCTCACACAAATTCAACAGCTGCAAAAGAGAAAACAATTTCATTTAGCCCATTCTTCCTGTGAAGACATAATAACCTTGCAAATAACAGAACACAGCAATCTTCCACACACACTTTAGCACAATTAACAACTGACAAACTAAGCTCAAATCCTCAAGAATTTAAGTATCAAAATATGAATGAGCCTCTTTACTCTAAAGCAAAACTCAAGTTTACTTCATTAGTGAAAAAAAGTCTTAGACACCTTCTCACCCACTCTGATACCATAATGTTTTTTTCCTCTAAACAGAGGGTCACTTTATCTAACTACAATTCCCATGATGGTGGGGCCATCTCCTGGTTCAGATCAGCCTCCCCAGTGCCTCGGGCCAATGTTTAAGAAACAGATGGGTTAGAATTCAAATATTTAAGTGAACACACAGTTTTCTGCAGGAAGCTGAACATGACTGGGAATCCCACTGGCTATCCTTCCAGACATCTTACCACACAAACAGATATTTCTGTATCTAATATCTAAACAACAGATATGGTGCTCTATCACTATTTCCCCCTTCTCTTTAACTACATTCTGAAACACTAGTACAGTTTTTTTTCCCCCTTAAAAGATTCCAACCTTGTAAAAGCTTTAAAGCAGCAGAAAAAGCACATACAGTGAAAAGCACTTCAAGCCACCATCCCAGTCCACTGCCCAGAGGAAACCACTGTTGCTACGGCCGTATATGACCTTCAAAAATACTCCCCTCATATATAAGAACACACATCTATATATGTGCTCAAGTATGGGGAGGGAGGGAGGGAGAGGGAGATAGGGAGAGTGAGAGAGGGAGAGGGAGAGAGAGAGAGAGGGAGACAGGGACAGGGAGGGAGGGAGGGAGAGACAGAGATAGAGATAGAGAGAGAGAGAGAGAGAGAGAGAGATGACTACAAAACAAAACCCCCACACAGCATCACCTGGAAAGCTTTCAGACAGTGGATTCCCAGGTCTCAACCAAATCAACTGAATCTGAATCTCCAGGTAAAGGACTAGAGTCCATGCTTTTCATAAGATCCACATGTGTTCTGATGCAGCCAGAGCACTGAGAGACACAGTTTCATACCCTCAATACTGCCAGGCTTTGGTCTTAAGTGCAGTGACGAGTTTTCCATGCAGGTTAAAATACAATTGTCTCTACATCAACCAGGGGAAGTTATGTATTTCCTAAACGTCTTAACCTTCTGTCAAGCCTTACAAATGATAAGGTATAAAGATCAGAGCCAGACCATATGATCCTATGACCATATGCCCAAGCAAAAACAGGACCATAAAACACCAAGAGGTAAATTTTCATAAGCAGAAATTCAGACAGTGTGAACCTGGAAGAATTTGCTTTCTTCTGTTTTTTGCCACGTCACACTCTAACAATGCTTCCGCATGTATGATTCATGTCCCATAAAAATTTTAAATTTTATCTCATCACCAGACTGTTACTGTATTCTAACAATTTTGCTTATAATTTGGCAACGTCCACAGTTTCATTCCTATTTGTCAGTCTAATATCACACCACACTGGAACATTTACAGTGACAAATATTCATAAGATGCCATCTGCCAGGGTCCGTGTTTGGGTCAAAGGGCAAATCAAGTCCACCAAAATAAATAAATAAATAAATAAGAATCCACTGGACCATGCAGTGATCAGGAACTGTGCTCTATGTAACAGTCCTGGATTAAATCCAAGCTCTTCAGCCCACCTGCCCTGTGGCTTTGGGTAATCAGCAAGCTCTAAGCCTTAGTTTCCATACCTTCAAAATGAGAATGAACAGATCATCAACCCCTACACTTCAGGGGGTGTTGTCAGAATTAAGGGCACGGCAAGTTTCAGTGATTAATGAATGCAATAAACTGGCACTTGTGCTGGGCCAGCTGATATAAGAGTCATTAAAGCAACTGGGTGCAGCTTCATCTTTAGATTCAACCTTGAGGCCCGAAATTCAAGCAAGGTTTCCTGTAGAGAACTCAGAAGACATCTGCATCTCTGCTGGCCATACCTCCCTTCCACCCCAGCCCAGAGGCAACATACCTGCTCAGGTTGCTATGCCAGGTGTCAGCAGGTTACCTGTTGGTCCCTGCCCAAGCCTTCTCTGAACGCTGCCTGACCAGTCTTCGCGTACAAAGACAGGCTAGCAGACACACGTCATCACCATCCACACCACTCCGCACCACCACCCCCCTACCTCTGTGTAGAACACCTTATGCTCCACCACGTTCAGGTCCATTGTGAAGAGCCTGGGCTGCAACGTGGTACAGAACGTGTTCCCCTCCATCAGGCCAATCTGCGCATTGGCAGGCTGGTGTCGGAGCAGGTGCTTCTTAGGGGGGACCATATCCTGCAGGACCTGTGGAAGCCGAGGAGGCACCATTCATCAGCTGCCCCTTGAGATGCAAACACTTTTTGAAAATTCGAAAACCATGTGTGAGATCCAAAGTTATTACAGATATCTTCTAATTAGGGAAGGGGAGATACGTTTCATGTGAAAACCTGGGAACTGGAGAGGCATGTAAGTAAGATATGTTAGTTCTTAAAGCTACAGGCTAATCTCTCTTACTTTAATAAGAAAAATAAATCCAAAACAAAAAACAAAACCATAACAAAACAAGAAGAAAACTACCAGACTCTGCTATACAGACTCAGGAAAGCAATCTTCTAGTCTCTTGATTCTAACAATCGCTGACACAGCCATAACTATAAGTACACCTTTTTGCATATCTGAAGTCATAAAGAGCAGGCACGATGGCAGAACCAGCCCTGTGTCTGTAGCTCTACATCCTCAGAGTCTACCAAGCAAGGAGGAAACATACTTGAGGAAAAAATTAATAAAAAATAATGTGACAAGAAAATACAAATAAACTAATACAGCCTAACAACTGTTTACACAGCATTTACATTGTATTCGGTATTATAAGTAATCTAGAACTAATTCAAAGTATATGGGAGATTACACATACTTTTATGTACCCATAAAAATTTAAGGATAGGCACGGTGGCTCACACCTGTAATCCCAACACTTTGGGAGGCTGAGGTGGGAAGACTGCTTGACCCCAGGAATTCAAGGCCAGCCTGGCAACAGAGTGAGACCCCATCTTTATAAAAAGTAACTAGCTGGAAAAATTTTTTTAAATTGAAAAGAAGAAAATGACATTTTGGGCAAGATAATTTCCTTAAAGAAATAATTTTAGAAGTTTTTTTAAAAAATAAAGAAACTAGCCAGGTGTGGTGGTATGCATCCTTAGTCCCAGCTACTTAGGAGGCTGAGGCAAGAGGATAGCTTTAGCCCAGGAGTTCGAGGCTGCAGTGAGCAAGGATTGCACCATTATACTCCAGCCTGGGTAACAGAGCAAGACTCTGTCTCAAAAAATAAATAAATGAAAATAAAAAAGCATTAAAAAAGAAAAAATAAACGGAGGATTGCATAGGTTACATGCAAACATCACACCATTTTACATCAGAGAGATCCCCAGATTTTGGTAATCACACAGGGTCCTGGAACCAAGACCAAGAACCCCACAGATAACAGCAGACGACTGTACTTTGTGTCACGGACACAAAATTATAAATGGAGTATCATCTTAACTCAAAAAAAAAATTATCAAAAGTTTTGTTGAAATTATCTTGGTTCTGGTGACAGAAATCTCACCTCTTTATGGGGCTCCATGATCACTGTCACACTCTTCCCAGTGACCTGGGCCAACACCTGCAGTGAATGCATGGCCTGCTTTCTCACAGTGGAGTTTGGAGAGGTGACTTCTCGAACCAAATCATGTGTCACATGGTGGAAAGACTTTTCCTGGGCGGCCACGATCTCTTCGGCTCTCTCCTCATCTTTTAAAGGCGTTGCGCACCGCATCAGAAGCTGCTCCAGGGTGGTCTTTGCCATGGCGACTGCCCCATTGGAAACCTGCAAGTCAGGAACGCCTCAGAACGAAAACAGGACGATGCCGCCCACTGCGCCCACCATCTCCTGAACACTCGTCTGCCATAAACACTGTGTTGATGGGGGATCCATGCCCCTCTCGCCAGCTGCTTTAATGAGATGACATCACAACATCCACTTGGTGCTTTAGTCCCTAAGTCTCCTTCTGGGTGGTAATTCCTGTTACTTAGAAAAGGAAACATGGATCCAGATGTGACTGCTGCGTCCACCAGATAAGCTGGCAATGCCCACCATGCTCTACTGGTGTGAGTCTTATCTGCATACAGGTTTATTAAGAATGCATCTCCTCTGGAAACTTCTACAGCACATGAGAAGCAGAATTCCCCTTTCCAGATGCACTGTGGTAAATACTCTGGCCAGTAACTGTTCTTTGTCAAAGGAAACAGGTATTTAGATACTCAAAAAGGCTGATGGGAGCTCTCAGTTGTCCCTTTAGTAAAAATGCTGAAATGAAATCTGAGTATCAAAGTCACCATGCTGCTAGGAGAGCATATTTGCAGAAGGGTCTTACACTAACTATTCTTTAGGAAATCACCATTTCAAAAACAGCATGGTTAGGTTTGGGGTCCCGTCACCTACCTCTCCAGTTAAGTCCATCATGACAAAGAGAAGTGCCTTGAGGAAAGTCTGCTGGTTCTGCAGAACCCAAGTGAGAGGCAGCCGCTCCATGAGAAACTTAATGGACACCACACCCCCCAGCTTTGCATACCACGCCTGTTCATAACAACATGCACACAGGCGCTCCACGATGTAAGAAAACAGCGGCAGCTGACAGGCCTGGAGAGGAAAATGAACCAACCACAACACGTTACCACAATTCTTAAGCCACCCTAGAAAGACCACTCTCAGGTACACACACACCCTCCAAATCAGACACTCCTCAACCCTTCCTTACCCTCTCCTTGGAACCCAGGATGATACTTGCAACATCAAATATCACAGCTAGGGCCACCTCCCCAATTTTGCAAAGCTCCTTTTCTTCATATGCCATACAAATAGCTATTGCATCAATGAGAACCAAAGGATCCATTCCTTTTGAGCCGTTTTCTTCACTGTGAAACATGGCTGTGCTGGGCTGGCTGCCCACCTGGTAGCAAGGCAGCAAGAAAGGACCTAAATGGAGAGAGAGGGAAGCCACATGAGAGTTCATTTATGTAAACAGTCTTGTACCTCAAATTGCAGAACTGCCTGATGTTTTCCCTGAAGTTAGAAATGTTATAAAAGTGGGCGTGATGGCTCACGTCTGTAATCCCAGCACTTTGGGAGGCCATGGTGGGTGGATCACTGAGGTCAGGAGTTTGAGACTAGCCTAGTCCAACATGGTGAAACCCCGTCTTTACTAAAATTACAAAAATTAGCCAGGTGTGGTGGCAGGTGCCTGTAATCCCAGCTATTCAGGAGGCTGGGGTGAGAGAATCGCTTGAACCCAGGAGGCAGAGGAGCAGAGCTCTCATCGCTGCATCCAGTCTGGGCAAGAGAGTAAGACTCTGTCTTTAAAATGAAAAAAACAAAAAACAAAAAAAAAAAACCCAGAACTGAGATTTTAAACCAACTTCTGCTAAATTGCAGTTACGTATAAATTAACTGGTCTAATATGCCTTTAGGCTGTATTTTTCTGAATGTTTTCCATGATACACTGGGTCATTTTCAGCTATTTCTCAGTCATAACTCAAAAATATATTAGTTCAAAACGAGAACCACAGGGGTCAGACCCAGTGGCTCATGCCACTTTTAAAATCTTTTATAATTAAATAAGCCCAGTACTTTGGGAAGCCAAGGCAGGAGAATCACTTGAGGCCAGGAGTTCAAGACCAGCCTAAGCAACATAATGAGACACGTCTCCATTAAAAAAAATTTTTAAATTAACCGGGTGTGGTGTTACACGCCTGTAGTCCCAGCTACTCAAGAGGCTGAGGCGGGAGGATCACTTGAGCTTAGAAGGTTGAGGCTGCAGTGAGCCGTGACTGCACCACTGTACTCCAGCCTGGGCAACAAAGCAAGGCTCTGTCTAAAAAACAAAACAAAACAACAATTTTAAAAAAATAAAGAGAACCACAATTATGTCACTTAAAAAAAAAATTATTAAATAGGTCAATATGTTCCGGATACTCCTTACAATTAACAATAAAAAGCAACAGCACCCAGCTATGGCAGAGAACAGTCGGCCACAGAATTATTAGGTAATGCCTCAGAGGTACCCAGCTCCAAGGCAGAAGTTATTGAGAAGCTTAGTTTTGCCAGAGAGACAATGTTAACATAGAAGAAGCAGTGAGAAACAAAGTGCTAAATTGTACAGTATTAACCGGTCAGGCCAAGAAAAGTTAAAAGGGGAAAGTTCTTTGTGCTCTGCTGGTTGATCTTAGGGTGAGAGCTTTGAAGACACCAACTGGGCAGTGCTACTCCAGTGGTGTCTGCAGATGAACTGTGACTGGTCTGGGAGGAGATGCCAAAGTTGATGGTAAGTTTTCAGAAACTTATGTAGCAACTGGCAGAGTCATGACATTTTTATTGTCTTTTACAAAGACATCACTTACAATGGATTAGAAATAAAAACGAACAAATACAAGTGGTCTTTCACCATCAACAGCATGAGAGCCACTGAAGTGGAGGTGAGCAGCCATTCCAGGCAGAAGGAACGGCAGAATGAGGCTCCTGGGAGCAGAAACAGGCCCTCTGGGAGACTGTGAGGAGGGGGCTAGAGAGCAGAAGGCAGGTGACGGAGAGAGCAGGTGACGGAGAAGGGAGGGCAAGGCTGGCCTTGGAAACCTCCGCCAGGCAGAGGAGAAGGCAAGCAGTGAGTGTGACCACACACTGTTTCACAAGCCGCACGTCTAAAAGTGCTTGAACACAGAAGTATTATTAAATTGGGTCTATTTTACAGACAAAACTTGGTAGGGAATAACTTTTAAGCTGATACAGCACCCACCACTGAAATACCAATTACCAACATAGTAAATGGAAAATTAGAAAATAAAAGCTGAAAACCAATGAGCCAAACTCAGCTTCTCTGGAACAATAAAACGTCCTGAGCAAGTTTTCAAAGCACCCAAAGAAGGGAAATAATGACTCCCGTGCCCCACCGTGTCCCCGTGCTCACCGCACTGCTGGGCGACTGCCACCATTGTATAGTGGCGGATCAAGCTGGCCACGAAGGGCAGGGCGCTGGGCCGCAGGTCCTTAATGACGGCGGACATGAAGGCGCCTGTCAGGGCCTGCTCAAACGTCTTCCGGGCTGGAGTGTCCTGGGCTTTGTAGCGATGTGAAATGATGACGTTGGGGATGGTCTTTTCTGTAAAGCTGAAAGACAAAATCAGATCCGGTGTCGTAACACCCAGCTCCTGAACTGATGATTCCACCAGGACTTCTTTTTAAATTTTTAATCTGCCTGCTTCCCTCTTATTCAGACAGGCCTGGGTGAGGTAATTTCTCTCCTTTAATTTCAGCAACACCAGGACAGAGTCTCACTCTGTCTTCCAGACTGGAGGGCAGTGGCGTGATCTGGGCTCACTGCAACCTTTGCCTTACAGGTTCAAGCGATTCTCCTGCCCTAGCCTCCCAAGTAGCTGGGATTACAGGTGCCCATCACCACACCCAGCTAATTTTTCTTTTATTTTTAGTAGAGATGGGGTTTCGCCATGTTGGCCAGGCTGGTCTCGATGGTCTCAAACTCCTAACCTCAGGTGATCCACCTGCCTCAGCCTCCCAAAGTACTGGGATTACAGGTATGGGCCACTGCACCCAGCTTTTTTTTTTTTTTTAATTTTAATCTATTTATTTAAAGACTGGGGGTTATGAGACTGGCTCATTTTTGTATTTTGGGTAGAGACAGAGTGCCACTGTATTGCCAAGGCTGGTCTGGAACTCCTGGGCTCAAGCGATCTACCTGACTTACCCTCCCAAAGTGCTGAGATTACAGGCATAAGCCACTGTGGCCTGGTCCTCATAAATCTTGATTTCTAATATGGTTAACAATGCCTTCTCTTTTTTAATCCACATCCATCTTGCAAGAGACTTTTCAATTTTTTTTTTTTTTGGAGACAAACTCTCGCTCTGTCTCCAGGCTGGAGTGCAGTGGCGCAATCTCAGCTCACTGCAACCTCTGTCCCCCAGGTTCAAGTGATTCTTCTGCCTCAGCCTCCCAGGTAGCTAGGACTACAGGCATGCACCACCATGTCCAGCTAATTTCTGTATTTTTAGTGGAGACGGTTTTCACCATGTTGGCCAGGGAGGGTGCTGATCTCTTGACCTCGTGATCCGCCCACTTCAGCCTCCCAAAGTGCTGGAATTACAGGCATGAGCCACCACACCCAGCCGAGGCTTTTCAATTTTATGATCCTCCCAAAGAACCAACTTTGGCTTTATTGAGCCATTCTACTGCATTTGTGTTTGTTTACTTTTTCTGACTTTTAACTCAAGTTTCAACATTTGTTCTTTTCCATTCTGATTTTTAACAGCTTTCCTGAGGTATATTCATGGGCCATGGAATTGATTCATTTTAATTATATAGTTCAGTGGGTTTTAGTAAATGTGTACAGTTGTGTAAACCATCACTACAATGCAATTTTAAAACTTCACCCCAAAACATCAGTCCCCACTCCTACCCTCCAGGCAACCCCTGATCTGCAATCTCTGTTTTTGCCTTTGCTACAAATTCCATATAAACGAAATCACACAATAATCTTGGGTCTGGCTTCATTCTCTTGGCATGACATTTGAAATGACACACCCATGCTGGCTGAAGTGTCAGGGGCTCCGGGCTTTTCATAGCTGGGTTGTGTCCATCTGCCACATTCTGTTATTTGCCAGATGATAAAAATGTGGCTTGTTCCCAGTCTATTATGATTTAAAAACGCAGCTGGTGCCCAGTCTATTATGATTTGTTAAGGCTGTAAGTTTCCCTCTGAGTATCACTTTAGCTGCATCCCATTTACATTTGGTCATGAATTATCATTTTATGGGCTTTTTCCTTCTCCCGTCACTGATCTTCCATGGAGAAACTTTCTGTCTGAATGAAGTTCATCCTTTAGAATGCTCTTCACTGAATACATGCTGGTGGCAGACTTCTGTTTTTATCTGAAAACATCTTTCACCCTTATTCATGGGTTATATTGCATCAGATATATGATTCTAAGTTGGCAATTCTTTTCTTTCAGACTAAAGATTTATTCCACGGTTCAGTAGCTTTCACAGCTTTCAAGTGATCATTCATTTGAATGTCATCTTTTTGTTGTGCCATCTTTTAAGATTTTCCCTTTGTTTCTGATTTGTAGTTGTTTCATTATAGTTTGTCTATATGGATTACTTTTCATTTATCCTGCTTTGGATTCACTGAACATCTTGAATCTGTGTACTGTTTAACTTTTTCAACAGTTCTGGAAAATTCTCAGTCATTATGTCTCTCTGCTCTTTTTTCAGGGTTTCAAGTAAATTATGTTACTTCCCTCTACATGTCTCTTACTCTTTCTGGAATTTTCCATCTTTTTTCTCTCTCTGCATGCATTCTAGATAAGTATTTTGACAACTTCTTAAAGGTTCTCTAAATTTTTTGGGCAATTTTTATAGGTTTCTATTTCTTGGAGATATTTTCAAGTTTCTCTTTCATTAATTTAAACATTGTAACATAGTAACAACCTAGTTCTGATAATCCTGACACCTGAAGCCTGTGCAGGTCTACTTCTGCCTTCCATTTCTTCTGCTGGCTCTTACTCATGTTGCTACTTCCTTGTGCAACTGGTTACCTTGACTCCTCTCTCTTCAATGTCCTTTAAATAACTGAGCACATACTATATACTGAGCATCACTTCTGATGCTGTGAGGAATGTGAAATTGACAAGAAAAATCCATCCCCTGAAACTTATAAGGCAGAAAGATGGTATACATGTGTTATCTCAAAAGATCATTACATTAAGGTCATGTACAGTCTCAAGAGGTAAGAACAAGATACAGACATCACAAGAAGTATCTGGAGAAAGATCACTGCAAACTGAAAATGCAGAGGGTCCACTGGATGCCTTTCAGATGCCAGCTGCTGTGGACAGAATGCGAGACAAAGGGAGGGAGAAGGGACATGACCCTTGATTTCTTCACGCTTACAAACTAAGAGGAAGTGACAAGACACAGTAAAGACAAGCGACAACTGTGATGCCTTCTGATTCTCAAGCACCCAGTTCTGTTTTCCATTTTCTCTAAGGCCCCAAGAAGAAGGAGTAGGTAGATAATATGGCATCTGCAGGACTTAAAGGAGTCTGCTCCTAGCACCAGGAAACCTGGGAGCCCCTCTGCAGCCCCAATTCCTAAAGCAGGATCCACCCAATCACAGGGAAGGAAATGGCCAACATACTTGGGGTGTGCCAGGAGCTGGTAGAGTGCGTGTTTGTTGTCCTCCAGGCTCATCATGGCCACCAGGAAGCACTTGATCACTTCCCACGCCTGCCTCCGGTAGTAGGGCTCAGTGTTGGCGCTTTTCAGGCAGTCCAGAGCAGTTTCAATGGCCTATGATGAAGACACAAAGAAACTGCAGTTTGTGCTGAAATCACACGATTGTAAAAAGCTTTCACTGAAAGCATCTGCAGCACCCAGAAGAATCTTAAGGCATATTTCTAGACAGATGCCTTAACCAACTAAGCCACAGCACTAGCTTCATGCATATTTTCTTCTGAAGAGAACACAGCGGGCCAATGAAGCCTAACAGGTATTCAGCAGGTGAAGCTTCCACAAGAGGTGGCAAAAGTATTATGAAATAAGTAACTGCACCGTTCAAATTAAAATGCAAAATGGAGTTGAACAATTTCATGTTCAAATAGCCAATGGCAGATTACAGAAACTAAGTGAACTCAGAAAACCTCTTGTAGATTTGCTGGGTTAAACCAGATTCTGCCTCACCCACACACACTCATCAAGGTCCTAATAAAAATAATGAACTTTCTGCAAAGCAGACCTTGCTGTGTGTAGGTTCGAAACTGAAAGATGGCTTTCTTAAGCTTTTACTAAACTCACTCTTTAAGAAAGAAAAAGGTTTACATCATTTTTTTCAGAAAGCCTACATAACTACACACACACATTTTTATTCTAGTCATTCCAGTGAGGTTGACTGAGATAGTGGCGAAGACACAATCACACACCAAAGTAATCTGAAGCCTTTAACAGCCAAGACATTCACCTTAACAATAATTAACTACATATACATCAAATAACTAACCTTTGTTAACAATTTACCCAGACCCTGTGTGAAGAACCAGGAGAGGCTGATGACAGGGAAAGAGGCCCTCCCTTCCAGCCCCTGCCAGGCTTGGAGACACACAGCGCACATAACATGACAACAGCTCCTCCCCGGATGAACTCCGGCTTGTCTGTGCTCTTCTGGGGTATTGCGGAACTGTCTGTGATCTGGTCAGTTAACAGTCATAAATGGTGATACTTTCTAAAATTTTATTTTTAAGAATCAATATAACCTATGAGCCAATTACCTGCCAAAAAGAATCAAGGACTGCCAAGTGCTCCAAAAGCACAGAATGGTTTAATGGAAACTCATTGGTGTGTGGCTTGGCCATGCTACCCATGGCTCCTTTACCCATGAGCTAAAGGAGCCCTTTACCCATGGGCTCCTTAGCTCTGCAGGGTGTGCTGCAGCTGACACCCACCTGCAGGCTGGCAGGATGTCCTGCTCAGGAAAAAGGCCTTGACAGGCACCACGGTGAGCCTCTGTAAAGGAGCCTGGACCCTTACGGTCCTATCTCACACCTTTCTGCAAAAACCTGATTTCTTCCAGACTTCAGCTGCTTTGTGGCAAAACTACTTGTAAAGGGATTTTTTGGGGGTGGGGGAAGCTCTTAGTCTATACAGAGTCAAATAGAAGACGCTTTAGTTTGCACTACCAATACTAACCTTATCAGGGACACAGCTAAGCAAGCAGAATTTTATCTCAAGGAAATTACCTAAGATGTTACTAAGATGTAACAAGGATGTTACAATTTTCAAAAAAGACAGAATTTTAGCCATTTGATTCTCTTAGGAGGAAAGCAGCATTCAATTGCAAAGTATGTGGATAAAGGTTTGAGTTAGAAGCTGACTGCACCTCCCTTAGGCTGGAGAGGGAACAGTGCTTCATAAGGTGGGAGTTGGGGCGGGCTGGGGATGAGGTGCAGGCTTGAGAAAGTTGGGGGGACAGGCGGAGTGAGATCATGACAGAAAATAAGTCCAGAGTGACGCTTATCTGTACTGGCATCTCCCTCCCCAATGTTTAGTCATCAACACAGAAGCCACTACATGGGCACACGTCTTCTACAGAGGTAAACAGGCCCAGTGCTACACCATGATGCAACAGGGCAAGGCGGAGTTAGCCAGAGCGAAGGGAGGGAGGCCACCCAACGCTGGCTGAAGATCAGCTCTGCGAGAGGCTCAGGACCCCAGCAGGCAGCCAGCTTACTGAAACGCCCACCTCACGAAGATCCACTCAAAAGACTACCATGATATCCTTAAAAAAAAAATAGCCAATACACAACCACTAGATGATGTCCTGCAAAGACATGGAAACAAGTGCTGACACTACGTGGGGAAGGGCTGGTGACAGAGTCAGGGAAAAGCCAACGTGACGACGAGATGATACTGACACAGGACTGGGACATGGCAGTGCAGGGAGGAGAGATGGTGGGCGTTCAACACAGACATGGCAAAGGCGGCGGGCCAGACATTCCAGCAGAGTGCCGGGGCACTGTCTGCTTTTCACACAATAAAACAAGGGTCTCCAAGGGGCCTCAGAGAGACCCAAGAACTGTCAGCAGTGGGATGAGAGCCAGGAATGAGACAGTGCAAGCTGCATCTGGATGGAGACTGGGAGAAACTGAGGCACTGCATGTGGTTGCAAAGAGAGGCAGGCATGGACTCTACTCAGGCTCTCAGTAAGCCTGTGCAGCGTCAGAATGGATGCAGTTAATGGCGGGATGTGCTAGTGTCTCCTCCTGGTCACCAGGAGAGGGAGCTGCTCCAGTGTCTCAAGTTCTCAGGGGACGCCCCTCCACTGGCCTCCGGGCATTAGGAAAGCTCCCTGTGCCAACCAGGCTCATCATCTGATACATCTGGTTCTACTCAGTTAGAAATTGCCTCCTCAAAACACACAGGTCTAATGAACATTTTCACAGAGACTGAAACATAGTATCTTCACAAGGCTTAAAACGAAAGGACACTGTCACAAGGCTCCAAGCTTACCTTCTCCATGGGTAGCTGGAGAGAGGCTTTACAGTCAGCAAACTCCACAGTGATGCTCGGGCCCTGAACTTCAGTCACGACATAGTGCAGCTTCTGCGACTCCTTCAGCATTTTCCTGTTACTGCCGCCAAACTTACCGAGGACACGGTAGGCCACGTGGGAGATGCTGTCCGCAGGGTTGCGTAAGGTACGCCACAGAGCCTGAAAATCAGCGTGCTTTCATTAAGGTCCTCTCAAGGTAACACCTTCACGAGGTTCGGATGAAAACTCAAAGGGAGGCCAGGCACAGTGGCTCACAACTGCAATTCCAGCACTTTGGGAGGCCAAGGCCGGTGGATCACCTGAGGTCAGGAGTTTGGAGACCAGCCTAGCCCAGATGGCAAAATCCCGTTTCTACTAAATATAAAAAAATTCAGCAGGCATAGTGGCAGGCGCCTGTAATCCCAGCTACTTGGGAGGCTGAGGCAGGAGAATCGCTTGAACCCGGGAGGCAGAGGTTTCAGTGAGCCAAGACTACGCCACTGTACTCCAGCCTGGGCAACAGAGCAAGACTCTGGGTCAAAAAAAAACTCAAAGTGATGAAACACTGCTTGGGAACAATCCTTCCTCCCACCTCTGTTCCCCAAACACACAGTTCTTCCTTCTTTGGGGAAACCAACATCATTAATTTGTATATTCTTTCAAGGAAATTTTATGTCCTTACAAAAAAAGTACATGTGTAAATATAAATGTTCACCCACGCTCCTGGAATATAAACAGTAGCATATTGTAAGTGCTGCAGAGCTCCCAAGCAAGAAAACTAAGCAGTAACTTGTTTAGGCACATGTTGTATAAAAGTGGGTGGGGAGGAGCACGCAGGTGGATGTGACTTAGTGGCGAGGTTCCAGTCCTGGGTGGGATGGCAACTTCTCAGGTTAAGTCTATTTATTAAGCTTTATAACTTACAAACATGGTATCAATTGTCTTGTACACTTCAAATCTTACAATAGAAAGGGTGGTAAAGGAAAAACATGATCACAAAGGCATCTGCATTACAGACTACTGGGAAGAAGTTAATATGGACCCTGCATTTAAGAAACACGCACACTCAGCTGGGCGCGATGGCTCATGCCTGTAATCCTAGCACTTTGGGAGGCCAAGGAGGGCCGATCACAAGGTTAGAAAGCTCAAGACTAGCCTGGCCAATATGGTGAAACTTCGCCTCTACTAAAAATGTAAAAATTAGCCAGGCGTGGCTGCGGGCACCTGCAGTCCCAGCTACTCGGGAGGCTGAGGCAGGAGAATCACTTGAACCTGGGAGGCAGAGGCTGCAGTGAGCCAAGAACGTACCACTGCCCTCCAGCCTGGGTGACAGAGCGAGACTCCATCTCAAAAAATAAAGAAACGTGCACACTCAACTGTCGCAAAAAAAACTCTAAATTTCTCCACATTTTTTCCATCTGAATTATCAGAGGTCCTAAAAATTACTACAGTTCACTATATAAGTCTATTTTCTTCCCTTTTTTTTTATTTTTATTTTTTGAGATGAAGTCTCACTCTGTCAACCAGGCTGGAGTACAGCAGCACAATCTTGACTTACTGCAACCTCCACCTCCCAGGTCCAAGCAAGCAATCCTCCCACTTCAGCCTCCTGAGAAGCTCAGCCTCCTGAGTTAGGATATGGTGCACCACCATATCCTTGGCTAATTTTTTTGTTATTTCTTTTTAGTGCAGATGGGGTTTCATTATATTTGCCAGGCTGGTCTTGAACTCCTGACCTCAAGTGATCCGCCTGCCTCAGCCTCCCAAAGTGCTGGGATTACAGGCGTGAGCCACCACGCCCGGCCATAAATCTATTTTCTTAAATCACCTTCCATAACAATGCCAAATATTCATGTCTAGCAATACTCCTTAACATAAAATCTTGGTACCTTTCTCTAAACCAAGAGAAATTCCAATGTATCTTAGTTTCTGTAGATTCAAACATGCTTCTCTTTAATAACTGTCAGAAAGGTGGTCTAAGACCCCTTGCCGCATCCACCCTCCACCTGGCCCAACCCTTGGGTGTCCTGAGGAGGGGCAGCCCTGGGAACAAGCACGCCCTCCCACTGTGCTTGCATGGCCTCCCTCAGCTGACTGATGGGGCTGGGAGAGGCTGGTCCTGTGCCATTCACCTGGAGGCCTGTGGTGGTTCATGTGGCTCTGACCCTGTGTGTGCCTCTCTTGGGCTGTCTGCCTTCTCATGGATGGTGAGAAGGCCTAAGAACCACCTCCTCCTCCTCTCCCACACACTGCTCGGGCACCCTGGGTCAGACACAGGGTCTGCCTTCTAGAACCAACACTACCGTTCTAAAGACAGGCTCTCGTCAATCCTCCGGGTAACCAGCAGGGACTCTGAACCCGCCCATGCCATCTTTACCGTTTGTTTTTTTGAAACAGGGACTTGTTCTGTCACTCAGGTTGGAGTGCAGTGGTTTTATCATGGCTCACTGTAGTCTAACCTCCTGAGTTCAACTGATTCTCCCACCACAACCTCCTGAGTAGCTGGGACTACAGGCGTGCGCCACCACACCCAGCTGATTTTTTGTATTTTTAATAGAGATGGGATTTCACCATGTTGACCAGGCTGATCTGGAACTCCTGGGCTCAAACAATGCTCCCTGCTTCAGCCTCCCAAAGTGCTAGGATTACATGTGTGAGCAACTGTGCCTGGCCCCTATGCCATCTTCTTACAGCCTAGATGAAGCCCAAGACCTAAATCTCAGGAAGGGAGGGGAAATCTCCCAACCTCAAACTCAAGTCCTAGCTGCAGTCTCCAATCTAATTTGTTGAGAGACTCCTAGGAGTAACTGAGCCTCCATCATCTAAAGCGGGCATTCTTACTCCTATCTGGGGCCAAACACCTGCTACAAAAGGGGCAGATGCTTTGAAACAGACAGCCTAATCCTCTAATGATAACCAACCAGATCACAAATCAGTAACAGCAAAATATGAAGGAAAAACCTAACTTTAAATATGAACTTTTTTTTTTTGAGACGGAGTTTCACTCTGTCACCCAGGCTGGAGTGCACTGGCGCAATCTGCACTCACTGCAACCTCCGCCTCCCAGGTTCCAGCAATTCTCCTGCTCAGCCTCCTGAGTAGCCGGAATTACAGGTACCTGACACCATGCCTGGCTAATTTTTGTATTTTTAGTAGAGACAGGATTTCACCATGTTGGCCAGGCTGGTATCGAACTTCAGGACTCAAGTGATCCACCTGCCTCTACCTCCCAAAGTGCTGGGATTACAGGCATGAACCACCATGCCCGACCAACATATGAACTTTAATAAAACAAAAATACAAATGTCTTCAAAACAACCTCCTTTATTATCTGCTCTTTTTCCCTTCGGATAGGGTATAGCAGATGCCTCTATCTTCCCTTTAGAGTCAATATCCCTTTACTGTGCAACTGAAGATCTTTCCTGGATAGAGAGGTTCTTGCTGGAAACAATAGTGGCCATATAGTAACCCTAACAGCTGCCTTCATCAGTCATCAACTTATTAGGAATATAACCCTTGTGAAAGCGCTCCGAAAAACAGGCAATGCTGCAAAACAATGTCCATTCAATACCAACAGCATTTCTTTACACATTTTCTTTTTCTTTTGAGAAAGGGTCTGACTTTGTCGCCAGACTGGAGTGCAGCGGTGCAATCATAGCCCTCTGCAGCTTCGTCCTCCCTGGGTTCAGGTGATCCTCCTGCCTGAGCCCCGAGTAGTTGGGCTTATAGGTGTGGGTTACCATGCTTGGCTAATTTTTGTATTTTTTGTAGAGATGGGTTTTTACCATGTTGCCCAGGCTGGTCTCCAACTCCTGGGCTCAAGCGATCTGCCCTCCTCGGCCTCCCAAAGAACAGAGATTATAGTCATGAGACACCGGCCTTCTTTACATATGTCTATCCATCAAAAGACTCGTGCAGACGAAGTAAGCAGAGTTGCACCAGTCCATCTTGCAGAGAGCCCACGCTTGAGAACAGAGAGCCGAATGCCGGCCCACTGCTTCTGGGGAAGCAGCCCAGCTAACGCCCTCACTAAAGTCTTACCTGCATGAGCTCTGCGCGCACCGGCTGGATGTGGTCGTAGAGGAAGTCGGGCTGCAGGTTGTCCACGCACAGCTCCAGCGTCCTGAGGCCTTGGCTGACCAACGTCTGAGACCCGTTGAGCGCAGACACCAAGGGATCCATGAGCATGGGCAGGTACGGCAAGAGCGAGCTCAGCCGCACGGGGACGGTGAGACACAGCTCTACAAAGAGGTCCTTCATGTGCTGCTTGTGCAGGCCGCTCTGCAGCATGTTCAGCCCTAGGGAAGGGGTTACAGCCGTCAGAGAGGGAAGGCGCTCCCCGGACTCGGACCCAGGTCAAACGCACAAAAGAACTGCCCCTCCTTCTCTCATGCATGCCAGCACAACTGCAGGGAGACCTCTGTGCGCCCAGATTCCACCCTGTAACGTCTGTCCCATAACTGCATCCGTGACCCCTACTGAGTGGCAACAACAGGCTGAATGTAACTGTTATAAATGATAATCATAGTATGATACCCTTTTAATATTCTAAGTTATTTTTAAATTACATTGTACTATCAGGCTTCCAGTAAACCACGGTTGAGGTCTATTCTCTGAAGTTTTCAAAACTACTTTTTTGCATATTATAAATGGAGAGGAGCCTCGTTCTGATAAAGTCCACCCTCCCCACCACTCATGAGGACAGTCAAAGATTTACTGAGCCCGTTCCTAACTGAGACAGTCCCACTGAGAGCAAAGACTAGCTAGAAAGAGAAAGTCGTATGGCAGTGGACCCGAGGCAAGGCACGTCCTGCGTGGCATGGGTGGGCAGGATGAAGGACGAGAACTCAGGGAGAAGAGAATTCATCAGGGATGGCCTCACGGGGCACCAAAACCAGGTCCCAAATCCAAAGCATAAGAAGGATGGAAGAGGGCAAGGGGCTGAGTTCCCAGCACAGAATCAGCTTGAATGAGACCAGGAGGGAGGAACACACTTGGTGGCAGCTGAGAGCACAGGAGGAAATCAGACTGCACAGAACGGGGCTTGGGTCAGGAACGACCAGAGACAGGGTTAAATGTGGACACAAAGCCAGCTTATGGGCCGCTCCCATGGCGGATTCATTGCCATTTCAGTCAATAGATTCAAGGATATCCCAGCTGTCTCCTGGGTATCCTATGTGTCACTTCTCTAAGGAAGTTAAGGAAATACATGGAAGGGTCAATCCCTTGTCAAGAGCTCACCTTGCCAAGAAGCGTAATGAATTCCTGGGACAGTGTTTCCAATCAGCTCACACCCCGTAAGCATTCAATGAACCCAGATCCCCGTCAACTACGTACCTTGAGAGCATTCCTAATTATTCAGGAATTACAGGATTCTGGCTATGCAAATCAGAAGCTAAATGAAAATATAAACTAACTGTAAGTCAACTTTGTCATGTGCTTTTTCTTTTTTTGTTTTGATTCTCTATTAATCTAGAGATCCTTGATCTTCCTAAACCACTAGAAACTACTTTCTAGACTTGCTTACCAAACACTATAAAAATGCAACCAAGCCCTAACCAGGACAACTAAAGCCTAAATCCCATTCAGTGCTGAGGAGGGAGGGGAAGAGCCCATCCCTGAAGAGAACGCCCTTCAAAGTCCCAATGGGGGACCAGGACGGTCGGTGGGGGGGACCCGCAATGTGCCACAAGCCATCCCAGCAACCAGGACCCTCACTAGTTATAGAGGATAAAGCCCAGCAATGAGGGTGGCTAGACACATGACTAAATGGCACACAAGACTAAGAGGCAAACAAAGTCAGTGCTCTGACCTTGCAGGAGGTTTGGAAGGAGAGGCAAGAACTCCTGATACAAGAGATCGTGGCTACCTCCACCAATAGAGCGAAACAGCGCCCGGAGCAGCAAGAAGTAGTTGTAGGGTTCCTTGGCGGTCTGTGCGAGCTCCATGGAGCTGTTCACAATCTTGTGCAAGTGAGGCTGCAGGTGGAGAAGACACAGATGAGTTCACACCCTCCAGACTCTGAAGTGTCACTGCAATCCGACAGCAATGCCAGGCAACTGTGATGTGTTTACTCCAAAGGGAAAACCCAAACAAGCACATTCTAATCTTTACTTGACTCCAAATAGTTTACCTTAAACTTTATGTTGGTATCCATAACAAATGAAATGCAAAAAGTAACCTACAGGGACTGGGTGCGGTGGTTCCTGCCTGTAATACTAGCACTTTGGGGAGGCCAAGGCAGGCAGGATCACCTGAGGTCAGGAGTTTGAGACCAGTTTGGCCAAGACAGTGAAACCACGTCTATAGTAAAAATACAAAATAAGCAGGGCATGGTGGTGCACACCTGTAATCCCAGCTACTCAGGAGGCTAAGGAAGGAGTATCACTGGAGCCCAGGAGGCGGAGATTGCAGTAGGCCAAGATCATGCCACTGCACTCCAGCTTGGTTGACAAGAGTGAAATTCTGCCTAAAAAAAAAAAAAAGTAACCTACAGGAACTGAAACTGGACTACCAATCAAATAAGATGTATGCAAAGTATAAAAAAATCTCAAAAGATTACAGGGTTTTGGAAGACTTACCTGAAAAATATTTTTATATAAATCTTTCTTTTAAAAAAACCACTCTACTAGATCACAGGAGCTTTAATCAACATTTTAAACCACATTAACTTTTTATTTTGTACTCAAATCCTGGTTTTGACATGTCACAGGCTAAGTTTCACATGAAATTTTTTTGCATGTGTATTTAAGTAACTATAAACTATTGGTATAGTCACTGATACAATTCCAAATTTATTATGGTATATGACATGATATATTTATTTTACAAAACTGCATGTATTATTCTGGACAAAAAGTTATGTGAAAATTGTTCCTTATTTTTTTTGAACAACATTCCAATATTCTTCTTTTTTTTTTTTTGAGATAAGGTCTCACTTTGTCTCCCAGGATGGAAGACAGTGGCACAATCTCAGCTCACTGCAACCTTCACCTCCCAGGTTCAAGCAATTTTCCTCCCTCAGCCTCCCCAGTAGCTGGAATTACAGGCATGCGCCCCCTCACCCAGCTAATTTTTTTCTATTTTTAGTAGAAATGGAGTCTCACCATGTTGGCCGGGCTGGGTCTCGAACTCCTGACCTCAGGTGATCCACCCACCTTGGCCTCCTAAAGTGCTGGGATTACAGGGGTGAGCCACCACACTTGGCCACATTCCAATATTCTAATATTAGGTTTGTCCTGATAGGTTTTAACCTGGGCTTTTTGTTGTTTTCCATGGTCATATCTAATGTTGGCAAAAAATGAATTATTTGAGGATAATGAATTATGTGGATACAGGTTATAATATTTTATATATTTAAATTTAAAAATAAGTATTTTCCCTTTTTCTTTGGAGACAGGATCTCACTCTATCACCCAGGCTGAAGTGCACTGCAGCCTCAATCTCCTGAGCTCATTCAAACCATGCTTCTTCAGCCTCCTGAGTAGCTGGGACTACAGGTACACACAACTACATCCAGCTGATTTTTCTAAAATTAATTTTGTAGAGAAAGGATCTTACTATGCTGCCAGACTGGTCTTGAACTCTTGGGCTCAAGCAATCCTCCCGCCTCAGCCTCCCAAAGTGCTAGGATTGTAAGATTACAGGCATGAGCTACCAGAGCTACCAAGGCTTGGGCAGTATTCTCCTTCTATGAACACAAAAGTTAAGACTGTTGACAAGCAATTACTATAGAACTGCAAAAAGAAAACAAGGAAAGCACTGTGTGAAAGCACAGGTTACTGGAGCTATCTCACCATCTGCGCAATTACTCCCAATGAACAGATCTTGTTTACAACTTCAAATTTTCCCCTGTGAGAAAACATCTCTTTTGACACATTCAATTTTCATAGAAATTAAGATGTTTTGCCACAAGAGGGAGTGTATTTTTATAAGGTTTTTATTCTATCACCTGCTGCTTTTAGTGAGTGATGTAACCAGGGATAGGTTTTACCCATTTGCTAGACTCAAATAACAGATGAGATCCTATTATATAGGATTAGTCATCCATAAAAATGGATGCCGAGACACTTTCTGTAAGATGTTGTTAATAAAGAAGCACAGACTGATCAGAATTCTTAATTTAAAGGGGAAAAAGAAACAAATAGTCCTGAAATGTGTCGCTTTCATATTACTAAGACTGTGAACACAGAGAGGACACAAAACTTGAGTGAAGGCTGGGCGAGGTGGCTCATACCTGTAATCCCAGCACTTTGGGAAGCCGAGGCAGGCGGATCACAAGGTCAGGAGTTTGAGACCAGCTTGGCTAACATGGTGAAAACCCATCTCTACTAAAATACAAAAATTAGCCAAGCATGGTGGCATGCACCTATAATCCCAGCTACTTGGGAAGCTGAGGCAAGAAACTGCTTGAATCCGGGAGGCAGAGGTTGCAGTGAGCCAAGATAGCGCCACTGCACTCCAGCCTGTGTGACAGACTCAAAAAAAAAAACCCTCCCCAAAAAACCAAAAACAAAACCTGAGTGAAGTTGACAACTGTCAATGTAACTGTAACCGCAGAACCAGTGCCAACTGGGTCAGCTTCATCTGAGTTGATTTCAGTTCCAACAGACTCCAAGGCTGCAAGTGGCAAGCATGTGCAGGTGAACCAGGCACGCATGGTTAGTGACCCTGGGGCCGGCTGGAAGGAACAGTTAACCACAGATGGAACCCAAGTACCTGAACCAAATGAAGAAGCAAGGGGAGCCCCATTTTGTTGCAACAGGAACTTAAGACCCAGTACTGCCTCTCTGCAGAGCTCAATCAAATCACACCTTACTGCATTTTTCCATATCCCTCACAGCGGGTCCTATAAAACCCGCCCTGAGACCCCAGCTCTGGGAGACAGATTTGAATGTGGTCTCCTGTGTCCTTGTCAACCGACCTTGCAATAAAGATGTCTTTTGCATAAAGCTGTTACCATGGTATTGGCCTCAATATGCATCTGGGAGTGAGACCATTGCTTGCGAACATAATCAGAACTGTCACACCATATCTGAGAGGTATGTGCAGACATTTTTTCCTTGTAGTTAGTTCATCTGCGTCACTGAATTTTTTAAAAATAAGAACAAATTGCTCCTATTTTATTTGCGTAATCAAAAAAAAATTAGGTTTAAAAAAGAAAATCAGGTGTCAATACTAATAACACTACACTTGCTGGCCATAAGAGCTCTGGATTTTTCATTTTAAGTTATGAGATAGATAAATTAAGTACTGCTTAGAAATACATGGAATATGTTTCACATTTGGCTCTTTCACACTTGGCAAATATTTGCTATTTCAAAGAGCACTTTATAAAGAGTCACTACAGTTTCCATTTAAAAGTGAAAACAAGAATTTAAAAAAAAAAAAAAAAAAAAAAAAAAGCCAGGCACAGTGGTGAGTTCCTGTAGTCCCAGCAACTGGGGAGGCTAAGACAGGAGGACTGCTTGAGTACAGAAGGCTAACCAGACTGGGCAACAGTGAGGCTGTCTCTAACAACAACAGTAAAACCCTGAACCGAAGCACTACTTAGATTAAGTGGACTTTACCTTCAGCATTTGTTCATTTTCAGCCGCGAAGAGGGAGACAGAGCCAAAGACCAGCTTAAACAGCTTGAGGTACAGGTTGGAGAGCTCCACGTTAGAGCCCATTTCTGGCAGGCGATCAAGGAGATACTCCACCAGAATCGTAGCAAACAAAGCAGAGGTAGTAGGATTTGCCAAGAAGGAATTGGCAACAATCTGTCAAAACAAGAAACGCAGGTGACAAAATTAATCCCTTCCCTAAAGCAGCTTTAAGACAAAGTGGTGAGCTTTCCAAAAACATAAAACCAAACCTGCATCACACACTCCAAGAAATTTAATTATCCACCAAAGGAAAAAAATGAAATAGGTGTACTGAGCACTGAGCAAGGCAGTTCACTTCAATGACGTAATCTGTTATTTCATTCTCATCAACAAATACTAAGGACTACATTTAACACAATTTTTTTGAGACTTTGAGATGGGGTCTCACTCTGTCACACAGGCGGGAGTGCAGTGGTTTGATCTCAGCTCACTGCAGCCTCAACCTCCTGGGCTCCAACAATCCTCCTGCCTCAACCTCCTGAGTAACTGGGACTACAGGTGTGTGCCACCACACCCGGCTGATTTTTGTACTTTTTCTAGAGATGGGGTTTCACCATTGTTGCCAGGCTGATCTTGAACTCCTAGGCTTAAGCAATCCTTGGCCTCCTAAACTGCTGGGATAACAGGCATGAGCTATCGCACCTGGCCCACATATTTATTTCTACTAATGAAAGGAACTGATTCAAAGCATCTGAATCTTTTAAAAATTGTTTCAAGGCCCGGCATGGTGGCTCATGCCTGTAATCCCAGCACTTTAGGAAGCTGAGGCAGGCAGATCACCTGAGGTCAGGAGTTCGAGACTAGTTTGACTAACATGGAGAAACCCCGTCTCTACTAGAAATACAAAATTAGTCGGGCGTGGTGGCGCATGCCTGTAATCCCAGCTACTCAGGAGGCCGAGGCAGGAGAATCACTTGAAACCGGGAGGCAGAGGTTGCAGTGAGCTGAGATTGCGCCATTGCACTCCAGCCTGGGCAACAAGAGCAAAACTTCATTTCCAAAAAAAAGAAAAAAAATTGTTTCAAGACATCATGGCCTAATATTTCTTTAAATTTTTCTCTATTAAGCACATCCTTGGCTACATTATTTTTAAAATGCTCAAAATAAATGAAAAAGTATTTAAGACAAACAATTGTAAACTTAATGTTCAAACAACACTTAAAAAGGAGTTTTATACCTGAAGAGCATAATTTTTTGAGATTCTCTCCACCATATAAGGGACCGTAGTTTGGAAGATTTCTTTGAACGTTAAGGGGTTCATCATTGTGAAGACGCCAGCAAAGTGCTCCAATACCTCCTTCTCTTCTTTCATTCTCACAGTCTGGCAGTTGGCCACTCGAATATATGTTTGTCCATTTCCTGCTATCTGGACCTAATACAGGGGAAAAAAAGCCACCCTTGGGCATTAAAACTGAGCCTCTCTGAATATATTTCATTACATAACCAGATCAGCTGCATACTTAAACTACAGCACTTAAATTAGATAATAAATGACCCCCTCCAAAATCTTTTAAATTATCTTTTCTCCCCTTAATTTTGGAATAAAAACAAAAACAAAAAAAAAACCTGTAGGTGTTCAGACCACGAAAAATATTCGTACACTTAAGTCTTATATTTCTATCGCGTTCCGTTTACACCATCTGCCCCACAAAATGCAGACATTTGGGCTCTTTTAAATAAGAATTCCTACATAAACACAGTGCTATGTTGTAGAACAAAGCACATCTGCGTATACGAACACTGTGGACCACCCAAATACTAACAGCTCTCACTGCCACCCCATCACTAGCACCTCTAGTACTAAGACATACTTTCCATATGGGAAAGCCTGACTGGAGGGCACTTCCTTACCTGATAAATATCTAAAGCTTGCATTGCATACTTTACAAGTTTGATGTAAATTTGTGTCTCTTTGGGTTGTAATTGCTTGTTGGGAATGAACTGAGCTTCTGGAAAAGAGAAAGCATATTAAGTTAACTTGAAAAAAACTCACTTTATGAAAAGTATTATTTGTCTACATAATTGAAGGCAGAATTACCACCAGGCGCTTTGCATGATGTTATGCCCCATGTGATTGTCTTGACACCACACACCAAGGTTTTGACCAAACTTCGACAGTCTGTGACTTGGAATGTCTGCTTGTCTTCCTTGTCCTTTTCTCCTTGCTTCTCAAAGGGAGGCACGGGGGCCGGGGTCACGGGGGTCGCAGGTGGGGGTGGCGGTGGGGGCGGAGCTGGGGCAGAGACAGGGGCTGGGGAGGGAGCAGGGCCGGGAGCTGCAGGGGCAGTGGGCACCCCAGGTAGAGTTGCTTCCACGGCTCCAAGTTCTGATTGAGGCTTGCACTTCTTAAAAATGGCAGAGAGTTGGTACCGAGCAATGGTGTGGAATTTGAGAACAAAAACCTAACGGGAAAAGAAATTCGAGGGGGAAAACAAAATTATTCCTCTTCGATAGGCCAAATACTGCTCAGATCACAGTAAAATAAGATGGGACTGACACCAACTGCTGAACTCATGCTGCTTGTTTTGAGGTTGGTGTCAAAGGAATTGTGGCTTTTGCCATTACTTTTGATAAAATCACAATTACTTTTGCACCAACCCAACAAAACTGGTGAAAGGCTGGTAATGTGTGCTCACCTCCTTTGTGCCAGGTGTAAAGAAAAAGAAAAGTGCTGGTTACTCCCAACACCACCTCTGTTTTGCATGTGCAGAGTCTGGCTCAGGAAGGCTGAGTGACTGGCCTGACAGGCAGGGCCTGGATTTCACCCAGGACTGCAGGCCTCGTCCCCCTGGGACCCTGCCAGCACCCCCAGGGCTCAGGAATCATATCCCTCACACTCTGGGTGTCTCCCCAGAGATGTCCTTGGCCAGTCTAGCACCTGGCTACTATGTCCCCAGAAAACAACTCTGCTAATTACTTGCCAGGATGTGTGCTAAGAGCTTTCAGGCACCATCTGATTTAACTCTCACAGTAATCTAGGAGGCAGATATCATCACCCCAGGTAAAAAGATGAAAAAACTGTTCCAAAGAAGTGAAGCATGTGGGGAGCCTGAGTCTGAACCTAGGTGGTTTAACTCCTGGGATCAAGCCTGGCGATCGAGCCACTCCTGCAGCACTGGTTCAACTTTAGCCACAAGCCAGGCACAGTGGCTCCTGTCTGTAATCCCAGCACTTTGGGAGGCTGAGGTGGGAGGACCACTTGAGGCCAGGAGTTCACGACCAGCCTGGCCAACATGGCAAAATCTTGTCTCTACTAAAATACAAAAGGTTAGCTGGGCGTGACAGTGCATGCCTTAATCCCAGCTACTTGGGAGGCTGAGGCATAAGAATCGTTTGAACCCAGGAGGCAGAGGTTGCACTGAGCTGAGTTCGTGTCACTGCACTCCAGCCTAGGCAACAGAGCAAGGCTCTGTCTCAAAAAAAAAAAAAAAAAAAAAGTTTAGCCACAAACAGGATAGAGTGCAGGGTGGATGAAGCTCTTGGAAGGGCTGGTACCTCCAGCATCCGCATCAGGACGTCTCTCCCATTGCCGCTCTCCTGCTCACTCTTGGAGCGGATGCAGTCCACCAGATTCAGCAGGAGCTTACAGGACATGGTCTGGATGCTGCTGGGAAGGGATTCGTCATCGATGTTCTTCGCAAAGAGCTGGACGGCGAGGGAGAGGTCGCTGAGGGGCAGGTGCTGGCGGACGTGGTGCACAAGGTCGGCCAGTGTGCTGTAGGCGAGGGGCCTGCAGGCAGAGACCTCCACTAGTGCTCATGCCTGCTGCAGCAGGCCATTAGTGACATCACCCTCTGCCCCAGGAACACCACTGCTGGGACAGCACAGTTACATGGCCCATTTCCCCCACATTACTCTACCCCAGATACATGATGGAAGGGAGCTCGAGCTAAGTTTTGTATTGATGCCTCCATCTTTACCTTGTAAGCTAAAAGGTTAACTTTGTGCATGTCATAAAGTTGCTAACAGATGTTGGCACATACAGCTAACCCAAGAAGGAATATTGCCAGCTCCATCATACACTGAATGGGATTTGTTCCTCGAAAATAAATAGGTCAATCAATCTTTACATATGGATGACCGCTTTACAGAGACACATTGAGAATTTTCAGGCTACAAGTTCTTCCCCAAACTAAACACATGAACACTAGCCATGGGACACCTCAGCAACCCACGCAGAGCTCATGCCCTCAGGAAGCTTACTTACAGCAGAGGAACACACAAGTAAAGAAAGAAACTACACAAGTTAATAAGTGCTAGGGGAGATGTGAAAAGGGTACATGAGAAAGATGAGTGGGGGAGCTATTCTTAAACAGGGTGCCAGGGAAGGTTCCTTTGAGGTGGCACTGAAGTTGAGATCTTAAGGACAGAAAAGGACCATAAAGCAAAAATCCACAGCAATTTCCAGATGGAAGAAACAGGAAAGATAAAGGCCCAGAGGTAGTAACTGCATGAAGTAGCCAAGAAGCTGTAGTGGCCAGAGTGGCTGCAGCAGGTCAAGGAGGGCAGCTGTAGTGGCCAGCATGGCTGATGCAGGTCAGGGAGGGCAGCTGTAGGAACCAGCATGGCTGCAGCAAGTCAAAAAGGGGAGCTGTAGTGGCCAGCATGGCTGATGTAGGTCAGGGATGGCAGCTATAGGAACCAGCATGGCTGCAGTAGGTCAGAAAGGGGAGCTGTAGTGGCCAGCATGGCTGATGCAGGTCAGGGAAGGCAGCTGTAGGAACTAGCATGGCTGCAGCAGGTCAGGGAAGGCAGCTGTAGTGGCCAGGGTAGCTGACACAGGTCAGAGAGGGCAGCTGTAGGGGCCGGCACGGCTGCAGCAGGTCAGGGAGGGGAGCTGAGTAGCCAGCACGGGGGTGGCCAGCATGGCTGCAGCAGGTCAGCGAGGGGAGCTGTAGTGGCTGGCATGGCTGAAGCAGGTCAGAGAGGGCAGCTGTAGGGGCCAATATGTTGTAGCAGGTTGGGGAGGGCAGCTGCAGGGGCTGGTGTGGCTGCAACATCTCAAGGAGGAAGGGCCAACACAAGATGCAGAACAGGTGGGCAGAGCCAAATCATGCAGAGACTCAAATGCTACGGTCATGAGTTTGGGCTTTGTCTAAGCACAAGAGAAAGCCACGGGAGGGCTTCAAGCAGGGGTAACGTAATCTAACGTCCAATTCCAGCCAGGTTCAACCCCAAGTTACAAAAAAACGTCTTGATGTTTTATAACAACATTGTCTAAGAAAACAGTGAGAAAACTGTATCATATCCAAAGGATCCTGAACATTTTTCAAAAGATCCATGATACCCTCCTTACTGGAAGCAAAATATGACAAATATTGATTCATTTTTATAATGTAAAGATGATAAAATGTTTATTTTATGCTTTAGAAACAGTAACCACTATCACAACTATATATTTTTTAAGTGTAAGAAACAAAGATTATACAGACATACATTAAGATATTAGCAACACTACTCCATCTCTGTGCAGAACCAAAAGGTTTTCTTCCCTTCTTTTTTCCTGGTGGGTTATCAAATATTCTTTTTTTTAACAAAAAAGATGCATTATATAAAAAGCAAAAAACACTAAAATGTCAGATAGTTTTACCTAAAATTTAAATCAAGATGATTCCTCTGATTTCTTCCTTTAAGCTAAAGCACAAAAAGTAATCTAAGAGCTTTCCAAAAATCCTGCAATTCTTGGCCAGGCACAGTAGCTTATACCTGTAATCCTAGCACTTTGGGAGGCTGAGGCAGGGAGAATTGCATGAACCCAGGAGGCAGAGGTTGCAGTGAGTGGAGATTGCACCTGGGCAACAGTGTGAGGCTGACACACACACACACACACACACACACACACACACACACACACACACACACACACACACACACACACACACACACACACACACACACACACACACACACACACACACACACACACTCACACACACACACACACACACACACA
>CAUYQU010044666.1:0-31072 GCA_963574635.1 Cheracebus regulus
ATGGGGAGAAATGGCAGATATAGGTGAAGGGGAGGAAGGCAACAAATTACACTGCCACGTGTGTACCTATGCAACAATATTGTATGTTCTTCACATGTACCCCAAAACCTAAAATGCAATAAAAAAAAAAAAAGAAAGAAAGAAAGGCATGTTCTGGCCAGGTGTGGTGGCTCATGTCTGTAATCCCAGCACTTTGGGATGCTGAGGTGGGTGGATTACCTGAGGTCAGGAGTTCAAGACTAGTCTGGCCAACATGGGGAAACCCCATCTTTAGTAAAAAAAACACAAAAATTAGCCAGGTGGGGTGGCAGGCACCTGTAATCCCAGCTACTCGGAAGGCTGACGCAGGAGAATCATTTGAACCTGGGAGGCGGAGGTTGCAATGAGCTGAGATCGCACCATTGCACTCTAGTCTGGGCAACAGAGATTCTATCTCAAAACAAAGAAAGGCATGTTTTTTCTTTGCTTTTCAATTTTTATAATTTTTTCTTCCCATCTTGCCTAATTCATTTGGCAGCAAGTGCACTTCATATACAAAAGACAAAATCTATTTTCACCTGGCTAGCCATAGCTCTCTACAACTCAAAATCATCACCCTTAAAAAGTTTCTCATTGACATTCAGTTTATTCATTAATGAATATGATTAAAATGCTGTCTCATAATGAACTGATTTTAATAAAAGCAAACCAACCCACAAACCTGGCTCTATGTTGCTAAATTGGCATCTTCAACCTATATTGAGCAATGATTCCAACAGAAGAGAGGAGAAATGTCATCTCACCTAATATGCAAGCACCTTTCTTCCCACCTGTTAGAATGCTGTGAATTTATGACAATGTTTCACTCCCTGTGTGTAGCCCAAACTGTTACTTTTCTGTGACAGTTTTGAGATGAAATCCATCCTTTAAAGGAAGAGGAAAATCAAGCAGACCCTTGCCAAGATCTGTGACATGCTTGCTGGTTAAAGCAAAGCTGTTTCTGTTAGAAACCCATTTGGCCAGTACCTGGCAGGCAGTGAATGGTTTAATTCTCCAGAGGAATGGGGGAATATCAAGGACAGAGATCTGAAGACTAAAAGTATTCCCTTTGAAATGCAGCAACTTTGGTTCTTCCAGGAGCTGTCCACCTTGATGCCTTTCATCTGAAACCACTTCCTATAGGAGAAGAAAAAGAAAAGAGGATCAATAATGAAACTTCCCACTGCTTATATATTCCTATCTAGGGATATGCACACTTACCACCATGTGTCTTCCACAGACAGACAGACAGTATGGGAGAAACATACTTCTTTACATCTCCATAGCCCACAAAGTTCAGGACTAAGGATTAACAACTGCTGAGTGATAAGCATTTGGTTAGAAAGAAACAATTGTTTTTTATTATTTGTGTTGCTTAGGCTTTGAACCACACTGTACCTTTGTTTAAAACTCAAAGACCTCCTCTGCCCCCAAGTAAACTGTAATACTTCTGGGTTTCCACAACTGTAGGAATTTCACTCTGCTATGACCATAATCAAGGGATGCATTCATGCTTAACCTGACACATCATCATATTTCACACTAAGTGGAAACAGCCCCCCCTCTACTCTGGTTCAATTTTTCTTCACGAATGCAGCCATTATATTTATTCTTTTGGATTAAAATAAATGTTCCAGTGTGCATGTATCGTTTATTTGTAGTAATGTTTGTAAAAGTTATTATACCAAAAGGCCAAGGAAAAATAAGTTGTTTATCAAGTTAGCTGTAGCTCAGGAAAACAGAAATCAAATTCCTGAGGAAACACTCCTGTAGCTTTCACTGAAAAATCTTTATATAATACAATCTAATACAAACTTAATCCGCATACATTCTGTTGAGCAAACCATTTCATTGGTTCCATATTTGTGGTGTTAGAATCACATTGGAGAGATGATATAACAAATGGAATAACAAAACAAATACATATTCAGTGAAATGGTAAATGACTGTGTGGGTTTGAGGCTTCCAAAGTCCATTTTTGAAATCACCATTAATTGAAATATTATTTCCTTGAAGAGCTAGGAGAAATTAAAAATGGAAATCCTTTATGTCTTATAATCTCAGATTCTAAAAAAAAAAAGGCTCTTAGAAAACAAACAAGTTTGTAAACACAATAAAACATACATTTCAATTATCAATGAGTAAAAACAACTTTACCAGTTATCTTAGCCATCTCTTGTCCATAAGTAGAATGACAGTAACAAAATCATTTTTGACGAAGAAGAAGCTATCCAAGTTTTATCCTTCAGGTACACATGAATTATTAATAGGTTGCTACTATCTTTTTTCAGGACTAAATCAGTGGCATTTTCTGCAGCTCTTTGGTGGTGTTTGTGGGAAGGGTGTTTTTTGGGGCCTAAGGGTCTGTGGTAAACTAGCTGTGATGGTAGAAATGTTCTATATCTGTGTGGTCCATTATGATACCTACTAGCTACAGTGGCTACTAAGCACCTGAAATGTGGCTGGAGTGATGAAGGAGCTGAATTTTAAATTTTAATTAAAGTTAAATATCCACATATGATAAGTAATGACCATACTTGACAGTACAGTGCTAGGTAATTGATAATCTTGTGGATTTCAGAGTTGAACATGATAATGTGGTAGCCAATGTCTGGTGGGGGCTACAAGGAATGGAAGAAAAGAGGTACTATGGGGAGGATAGGAAATTAGTTATAAATGCTTACTTGGGTGAGACATTAGGTAGTCTCTGGTCACTGGCTCCTTCTTTGAGATTTACGAAATTTCCATCAGAGTTATGTTGGAGGTGAACACTGGGTATGTAGAAATGAAACAATCTCTGCTACCAAGAAACTCACAATATTGTGAAAGGGTCAGAACACTAGTCATTGATTCTAATATAGTATCTAACTATTACTATACATGTATGCCCAGGAGGTTAAAGAAGACAGAAGGTGCCCCTGACCCAGATGGGAGGAGAGACCAGGAAAGGAGTCTGGGAATCATTAGAGGAGACAGTATTTGAGCCACATTTTGAAATAAATGGAGTAACTGGCCACTTGAAAAGGAAGGAGAGGACATTCCAGATGCTGAGCAGGACATTCCCGGGCATGGTGGCTAGACAGAGCTGGGATGGAAGGTTGGGGTGGAAAGTGTGTGATTGGAGATGATGAAAATCTAGGGCAGAAACCAAATAATGAATTCTTACTTGCTGTGCTGAGGACTTTGTATTTTATTTTTGAGTAATGTTGTTCCAGTTTTAAGGTGCATTAAAACTCTTTGGGTGACTTCATAAACTCAAAAGAACACCAATTTCATAAATTGAAGATAGTAGCATAAAATTCTAATCACATTTCTGTGTGGTCTTGGGCAAATCATTTTCTTTAGACCTCAGTTCCTTACCTGAGTTTATTTATAGCCAAACAAAATAATTAATATGATAATATATTAACCTCTTTTTGCAATTCTGGCGCAAGATTAGAAACAAGTACAAACAAGAAATGTGCTTATTAAGACCATATTAAAGCCACAGTATAACGACAACTCTTCTAAGTGTATTTGAACTAGGTTCTCTCAAGTATATCATTTTCTTTAAATTTAATTTTTCTTAATGAATATGAAGTAGTCTTTATCAGGAAATGAAGTGACTTGGCCAAGATCATGTGTTACTTAGTGTAGTGTTAGACTATCTTGTTATTTAGAAACTACACAGAATTGTTCTATTTAGAAGAAAATTTAAGATTTAGGGAACCAAGTACCTTATTTACAGATGAAAACACAGAAGTCCCCTGAAGAAAGTTATTTGCCTAAAACCACATAGTTAATGGGAGAGCTGAGACTAGACCAGGGCAACCTGATCATGGTCCAGTGTTTTTTCTCTTAGATTTCCCTGCCTTTTCTTATTACTATGCTTGATATGTTTTTAAAGAGTCATGTGAAGGTCAGATTGTTATTAACTCTGTCCCATAAATAATTTTTCATCGGTGCAGGATATATGTATAAAATGACATAAGTCTATCTGTATTTGCCCTAGAATTAAATATACTGTCTAAACACAGAATGGAGAATATTAAGAATTTTAATAATATATATTTGCTTATAATTATCATGGAAGAGTACCTTTTTAAAAGTTCTGATCTAGGGCCTCAAATTTAAATACAGCATGATTTATTTTTTGCTTTTTTAGCTTACTCCTTAAATCTGCACATATTGAGCCAACAATATACAATTAACACTGTTTTGTAATCTTGTACAAGATATTAAGTAATTATAGTTACTCTATAACAGAACAATTATTAAAATTAAAAAGCCCAATAATGAACTAATAATTGTATTTATAAATTTGTAAAGGCACAATTGGCTTCAAAGTTAAATAAATAGACTCCTGAGTACTAGCTTTAAAATACTCTCCGAATATAGTGGATTGCACTTAACACAGAGTTCCCTGAGTCTACTGTATTATACTGAGGCTAGGCCTTGGTATTTATAAGTGTTTCTCGGATGATTCTGATGACCAGCCAGGTATGGACAAATCTGCTTAGCTAGTTCTAAATCACTCACATGGGTGAATCGCCCCAAGAGTGAGGCTTGATATTCATTTGATTTTTCTGATCTGCCCTCTATATAACAAGGACCTCCTGTTAAATACCTCATTCCATTGTTAAACTGATAATCTGAGTTAATGAAACTAGGAATTAGGGTCTGGCCAGTTTCTTGTATATAAAATGCACCCGAAGGCTCTGGATGGTGGTTTTTCTCAGCATTCTACTCCATCATTTTACACTGGGGTTGCAAGTCACCCCGTTCTAGGAGCTGTGGCCAGGAAAAACTTGTGCTTTGTGCCTCATTGAGCTCTTTATGTTGATTTAATCAGACAGGCAGCAATATTCAGGTGTGCTTCAAGGGTACTAAAACAGGCAGGCTGAATTTACATATTTATGAGACAAAACTGTTTGAACTTACACACACACATACACACAAATTAGGTCGCTATGGTGTTTTCCTTTAAATGCTTTACATGAATAATATGTCCCAAGATTGCATTATTGATAAACACAAGAACTACATATGGAGGAAATCCTTTGAAATTAGATTCTAATTCCACATGAATGCCAAGTAAGTAATGAGTACAAGAGGTACTATATAGGAGCGCTGGGAACCATAGCAAAAAACCAACAAACAAAAAACCTAGTTGGTTTTTTTGCTATTTTATTTCTTAGATAAGATAGGGTAACTGCTTAATTCCTTGCTTTCCTATGTCAAGGTTTATTTGAGGGGTGTGTGTGTGTGTGTAATAAAAGACTAACCAAAAAACCAAGTCTTAAAATGTTACTGCTTTGAAGATACATCACCATTTCCCAACCTTTGGTTTGAATTTATCAAAGGAGGTGATGTCAAACACACAAGCATAAAATGGCAGCCCTAATTATTACAGAAAAGCAAAAGCAAGAAGAACAAGAAGTTATTTACTCATTGTCTTCTTACTCTTTTTTTCACCTACCTACAGGCAGGTGACGTTTTTATTTTTTAAAAACATAGCAGATTTTTCAGAGATGACTTTAGATGTGTTTATCAGAACAGATCTTTAGGAATCTGAAACTAATTATGTCTTAGGTATACGAGGTATTCTGTTTTTGTCAAAGAAATTGCTGCTATTACCCAGATAAGCTACCCTCAGAGCAAATGAGACTCAAATCAAATAGCCCTGTACGGGGTACACAGAAAGAAAGGACTAAAAATAGAGAATGTGCCTATTTAGATACTGAAATTATCTCAAGGAATATTCTATGGGGGGCCCATTATATTGCCCATTATATTGCCTGGTCCCCACAGTTCGGAGAGGACAGGTGGAGTTGAGTCTGTACACGTTCCTTCTCACAGGGTCTTCCAGGGAGAAGGTAGGCATTTAAGTGTTTTATGGGATACAGTCTCCCAGTGAGATATGATGCAACCATGCACTTAACCCCAGCTTCCTTGTGGTTAAGAGTACAGTTAGTTAGAGTTGGGCACATATCTGTTATCATTCTTTGAGAGATGAAAGATGCACTGCAATAAATATAGCAGCTGTCACAACCATGCTCACATCTATTTCCTAATTACAACAAACATACCATTATAAGGGTGGTTGAAGCACATTCCAGGGTGGGCAATTTCTGTAGAAATGCTCCACAACAAAACTACTTACTGATTGTGATTAAGAAGCCAGGGTTCTTTGAGGGTTGCAGAAAGTGTTATTACCATATACTATATTTTCAGCTTATGCCCCACAGAAGATGAGAGAGCTAAATAGTAATTTGTGAGGTCTTTTAGGGGTTCAAAAGGGAACTATTGTTAAGACTTTCCTAAAATAGAACTGTTTTCATGGGTTCTAATTTCCTCCTCTAATTCAATATCACATATGAAACCATCAATTTGGGATATGCAGGTTATCAAAATAAATCTGTGCAGAAGGCCCTGAACACATTCACTTAGCAAAGTAAAAATCCAGAAAGCAAGACAGTTTCAGAAACTAAGACTGAGGAGTAAATGGCTGTTTCCTATACTAGGAAGTCATGGTTCAGAAAAGCCACAAGTTTCATTTTAATCCATATATGGGCCAGAAAACTTATCCAAGCAAGGTTGATGATCTTTCAAAACCCCAAAGGGGATACATAGCCTTTCTGCTCATGACAGCTGTCATATACATCCTGTCAATAACAAGCACAACCAAACACAGCTTTAAAATCAGTTTTATTTGCCATAATAGGAGAGAGAAAGAATCACTGGAGGTAAAAAGATATTTCTACTGAAAAACATTTCTCTGAAGTGAAATTAAACAGTTTTACTAATTTAAGAAATAACTCTCTCTGATGAAATACATGTGGATTCAATTAGAGGGAGAATAACATTCTCCCTAGTACTGACTAAAAAGATTCTATTACCAACCAGAAATGAATAGTGGTTTGAAAAGCTATGTTTAGGATGTTTTCATGACGTCCACAGTAATCTGTATTCATCTGTGAACAGTGGTGCCATGGTAGAATATGGTAGCAATGAACAGAGATGAAAACAGATGATCTGAAAGTCACTGAGAAAAAGCTCTTTAAGTACACGTCTATCTCACTGCTGTATACATCAGCAGGGAGACCATTATTCAAAGAAAACTCCAAACTGGTTATGAGGGCTGACTTCCAAGGCAGTTGTGTGAACAGCTCCACACAGTCACAGTAGTAAGCAGTGGGTTATCTACATCAGCCAGGAGACTGGAAATCTTCCGTGATATTCCTTAGTTACTCCAGTTTACTCTGCCTTTAAAATCTGGCTGAGTTCCTAAACACTCAACTTGAGTCATGGTGCCTTTTACAACTGGTTCGTGATAGTAGTGACCCCAAGATGAACCCTCTATTTAAGATATTTATTCTTTATTTTGCTTTCTGAATATCTGTTAAATATTTTCTTTTGGAGCCATCCTTTTACTGGGGGGTGGGAAATGCAGAGGAAAAGTATTAAATGACAATTGTGGGAGGAGGTTTAACTACTTACACTGAAGTGTCTAATTCCACAAAATGGCACACCTCTGAAAGAAGCCCCTTTTGTGAGCAGCCAAAGATGAAGCATGCCCTTCACAATGACCTGTGCTACTTAAGAGATACTCAGGGGAGGTTCGGGAACACAGGCTGGTGCTATGCCACTTTTACTGGCTTATTGTTCAGGGGTGAAGTCATGGTATTTTTTTCTACTGGTAAACATGAGTTTTCTAGTTAAGTGTCTTGAAATCTAGTTACTGAGAAAATGCTCTGCATAATGGACTTAATGACCCAAAACTGAAATAGCACGGATCTGGAATAAGGTGTGTCAGGAGAGCTGTGCTATTTATGTATGGGCAGAGCTAACACAGGCAGTTCTGTATCATCCTTGTTGCTATTAATAAACGTGCTGTCTTTCTGAGTAGCTAAATTAAAATGAATCTTACATGATTAAAAGTACCAAAAATGGAAAGGAACCTTGAACCATCTCTGCCCTAGTAGCCCTGATAATTAATAGACTATATGTCCGGGATATGAAATGACTGCCTGGTGATAGGTGTGATTTATAATTGTCGTTCCCTAACTACAACCTTCAGTTGATTCAAGCAATTTTCTCACTGCCCTCTGAACATCAAATAACTCTTTTTGTTCCTGTGGCTCATGCTATTTTTTTCTCTTGATGTTGTGTTCCTTTCTGTTATGTTCCTAAATCGCATCCCTCCATGAAAATCTGTAAAAGGGTTCTCAAAAACTCTTCTCCATTTGTGTCTCTGTTTTCTGAATGCTGACTACATTTCTGGTCGGTTGCATAATTTAGTACACAATGTTCTGCACATGTGTTAGTTTAGCTCTTCTCTCTTCGTGAATGCCAAGCACCCCAACCCCTTTTATATTGCTGACCACACAGTAAGAGGGCTTTTGCTTCAATCCCAGTCAAACCAGTGGTGAAACTGCCATTGCAAAATTACAACAGAAAATTTTTACAATGAAAGAGATCTGACCTAACCAACTTCACCTTGCTCCTAGGACACCTCCAAGCTGTCCTTGCTCATTGCTGTGTATAGGCACTTTGGGAAGAACTTAGTTTATATTATAATTTAACTTTGAAACAATCTCCCCTTCCTGCCTGGGGACTACACTGCCTTTGTAGGACTAACAAATCAGCCACAAGTTTAGAAATTATAGTTTGGAAGTCTTGCAGCTGGAGGCTGCAAGATTCTGATACTCTTCAAATTGCTCCTGGGGATAACATCACTATTGTAAATCCTAAAATCAGTGCACGTGAATCAGTAGGCACCACCCCGATGAATAAACTGGCTCATCTATCTTGTAGCCCCAACCCAGGAACTGATTCAGTGAAAGATGACAGCTTAGACTCCCTAAGACTTCATCTCCAATGCAACCAGTCAGCACTCCCAATCATTAGCCCCTCCCCACCAAATTATCCTTCAAAACAATGATCTGTGAATTTTTGGGGAGACTGGTTTGAGTAATAATAATACTCTGGTCTCCAGCACAGCTGGCTCTGCATGTATAACTCTCTATTGCAATTCTCCTGTCTTGATAAATCGGCTCTGTCTAGGCAGCGGGCAAGGTGAACCCACTGGGTAGTTACAGTGGCTTGGGTTCATTTTCCAGACACTCAATAGAATTTTCAATTGATACTGATTTTTTGGAAAACCCGCTTTCATGACACCAAAAGAAAATTATTAAAACAAAGGCTGACCTGAAATGCACAAGGGGTATTGTCCACACAGTAAACTCTCAAGTTATAATCCAGGGAGTTACAGGACATGCAGCCAAAAACCGCCACTTTCAGTTGCTTCACAGCACAGTCTGTTATTGGCTCTCCGGTGAGTGCATAGGTCCCAAAGCTGTCTAGCAGCACGTGACACGCAAAGGGGTCCAAAAGGCAGTAACAGGATGTGGATTCATCCTCCACTGACATCACTTCCTGTTGGGAAAAGTATGTTTATTCTCTCATTTGGAAATAAGATGTGATTTAACCATTATATTGCTAGGTCACAAATACATAAACACACAAATATAAGCATTTTTTTCAGAATATTCCTATTGTCCCAATTTTCCTGATGTTAACTGTACCTCTTCTATCAAAATAACTGCTGACACCAAGAATTCAAGAAATGGGATGGGCGCGGTGGCTCACACCTGTAATTGTAGCACTTTGGGAGGCTGAGGCAGGCAGATCACCTGAGGTCAGGAGTTCAAGACCAACCTGGCTAACATGATGAAACTCTGTCTCTAATAACAAAAATTAGCCGGGTGTGGTAGCACAGGCCTGTAATCCCAGCCACGTGGGGGACTGAGGCAGAGGCTGCAGTGAGCTGAGATCGCACCACTGCACTCCAGCCTGGGTGATGGAGGGAAACTGTTTAAAACAACAACAACAACAACAAACCTCAAGAAATGGTTATGTTCAGTGTGTTGGAATTTTTACTTCATTGGTCATCATAACAAAAATCCCTTTGAAAGTTCTATTTTTGGTTTATTCAATGTTGAGTTTTAAAAATCTTAAACCTTATCGTCAATGATCAAACTTTTTTTTTTTTTTTTTTTTTTACAAACATCTATTTCTGACAACTCTTTAAATATCCTTAAGGTAATGTTTATTTTCCCTCAAATATTTTGTCCCCTTTCATCCCACTGAAATCATTTATAAGTGACCACTAGATAGGTGAACTGGATAAGATGTACTAGAATATTTCACCTTTCCTGATAAGAACTTTAGCATGTGTGACTGGTTTGATAGAGGATAACTATAATACTACCTGTGTATAAGAGATTGTGAGGAAGTGCTGAGAAGAAAAACTAAAGTGGCAAAAATCAAAGCAAAGCCAAACATAATGGGAAGTGGACTAAAACATGGCCTTTTAGAAAACCGATAGAATTTCATGTCCCAGGAAATCCGCTTGTGGTTGCACTAGGACTTGCTAAATAGCAGAATGCATTCCGGAACAAAGAAAATCGTTCCAAGACACCAGTTGGCAGGGTAAAGGTAATCCATTGCAGCAACTGGGAATTTTCTTCTCCTAAAGAAACATGATTTTCCTTTTACTTCTTTGGCCTGAAATACCTCCTGGGAGACAGGACCCCAGGGCTGTCTGGAACAGGTCACTGTGTTCCAACAAGATAATTCTCCTGCTTTCATGCAAACTGAGTTTAGATGGACACAAGGAAGCATTATCAGGCAGATAAACCAGAGCTTTCACTTAAAATAGTAATTCAACTGCAATCGATCTTTGCTGTGATCGTCTCTCTTGTTGTTCATGTCCTATTATGTATTCTCATTCTCTTTCCTTGTCTCATACTTATCCCTTCTGTATGCACTCATACACATAAAGAAAGACACTGATAATTTTCAATGCATTTGTTAACTAAAAAAATATAATAAGCACTAAATGTGTTTCTGATTAAACACAGATGCCTTCTAATCCCCAGGATGGAAAAAAAAATACAGTGATTTCCCTTCTGAACACAGACTGCCTGCCCTGAATCTCCTCAGCTCCACAGACGCCACAGAATAATGTCCATTCAGACAGGGACAAGGTGAAGGAGGAAGTGAAGAGGGTTAGTGAGCAGGTATGTAAGTGGAGATGGTTATGTGGGTAATTACAACTACATTTTAAAACCAAACAAGAAAGCTTTGGATTATCTCTTGCTTCTCTTTTGTTATCATGGAAAACAAAACAAAACAAAACAACTACAAAAAAACTAGCCAATATGTTTAGGATATTATAAAACACTTGCCACCAACCCTTTGCCAAACAAAGAAATGCTGATTTGTGGTGTTCTACCTTAAGGTTGAATCTATTCCATAGGTGGAACCCAAATCCCATTGTTTAAAAAAGGAAGTAAAGGGTCTCACCTCCCATTTGCCCTGCTGTGTCCTCTTCTTTAAATGGATATTCCAGTGCTCAGAACTGACATCTGCACAGTGTGGGATGGTCAATGCAAAGGGAGTGGTGACGATCATGTCTGGAGGACCACAGGTGACTTCAGGACTCAGGAGCACCTCAGAGCCATCTGACTGGAGGCTTCACAGTAGAAAAAAGGATAAAAGAGAGAAGTAGGTAGAGGAGAGGGCATATTTGAATGAGAATTTGGTTAATAGACTGGGGTTTTCTTCAGGCTTATAAATATTCCTTTTCAGGATGTTCTTTTACAAAGGACTGGTCTGGAGAACAGGCATTTGTGCTGAACTTTTCAGACACATGGAGAGAGTTTACATCTAGATTTCAAATCTAGGTTTTGACAAACACCAATTAACAAAATGACAAATGCTTCTTTGGAAATATGGGGTAGAACTGGAGAATGCAAAGACCTGGATGGTGGGTCACGTACCACCTACCAAATGTTTATTCTTGTTGATGCCACTACCAATGAGCAAACAAAAACTTTATAGAAATGACTGATCTGGTAATCTTGTTACCATCAAATTCCTTTCACCCAAACACAATCTAAAATATGTTTAATGGTGGTAAATTATAAAGCAAATTATTGTGAAGCAAAACAGTATTTTGAATATAAACAATGAGTGTGTCTATTCTCGCTTTGGAAAACATTATTTGCCAATGCACAAATACATAGCTTATATAGCGATAGTGCAGTAGACAGCTACAAATGTGGATAATACATAAATATATATCTTCCAACACTTTTCTATTCTAGATCTAAATTAAAAATTATTGCATCCAAACCTGGTGTTCAGATTTTCTGAATTGTGAATTATTTACAGAGAGAATGCAGAATCATGGAACAGATAAAAGAAAGTGAAAGTTAACTAAAATGGAATAATAATACCTAACTGAATGCCTCCCTCTTTCATTTCTTTGGCTTTTGTTTTTAATCTGTGCCCCCAAACAGTAAGGAGGAATAGTTTACAGAACAGTCATCAGTGAGAAGAACCCAGAAATCTGCTTATTTTTCCCCTAATGGCATATGTGTTCTTCAACAAGCTATTTGATCCTTTTTTGTTTGCTGTATTTTCACTTGTAAGAAAGATAATAATATTGAATATAGAGCAATGCTAGCGGGAGAGCTGGCATTGGTATTATTAGCAAAGCTTTTACTTATGCTACCTAGGAAGGACATTTACATTTGTCATCCTTGACCAAAAAAGCAACCCCTTGGGCAAACTAAAGATAAAATTTAGTGCTAAAAGATGCCACATTTCCCATGATCTTACATAAACAAAGAGTTTTTCTCTGAGTTCAACTAATGTGCTATTCATTTCTGAATTGCTTATGTTGACATCTCCTATTCTCTCAAGTTAGTAATGGTTATACTTGAGCTCATTATCATTTGCTGCTGCAATAAAGCCAAGCCATGTAATTGAGAAGCATCTTATGTCTACTGTGTCTAAAACAGTAGATGTAACATTATCACACTGTCTCTTCTCCTCTCCAAGAAGCCCTGGAGATGCCTTTAAAAAGTTCAATCTTCCACAAAGGTAACCACAGTCCAAAATGGATAATTCTTCCTATAAGAGCAAAACATGGTTAAGATGATTATGTCTTAATTTACCTTTAAGTAGGGCACGCGAGGAGAGGGGGACTGGAAAGCAGTGTATTAGCAACAGCAAACACTCTATGGAAAGCCTAGAATAATATACTCGAGGTTTGAAAAAAACATAAAATTCCAATGTGCAGCCTGTATGTGGGTGCCTGCCAGCGGCCATCAGCGAGAGTGAAGCGCTTTCCACGTAATTACCGCCTGCATTCATCGTGGACAGGAATAGCAGGGATGCTTATGAGTGACCGATGACAAGCTCTCCTAAAAGAACTATTTAATTGCTTTCAGAGATTCATCCCCCTTGTTGAACATATTGTTCAAACATATGGGAATTTGGGGAATTATTTAAGGCCAAATGAACTGAAATCAGCTCATTAGATGAACTCTCACACTCGTTGTGAATAGCAAGACTCCTTTCACAGTGGTAACTTAAACAGCTTTAGGAGTCAGAGGCAGCACATATTGAATATGAGCCAGGGCATCAAATAGGGGCTTTGCATTAAATAGGCATTGGGCATTTCCTTAAGTGCAAAGTAAGTAAATCAAGATTTATATTTAATCTTCCTCCTGTGAAAATAGTGTCCATGGGTGTAGATCTCTCTCTGATGAAGGAAGTTCACAGAACTTGACAAAAATCTCTCCATTTTTTTCTCCCCACAATTAATAACAATGTGTCCTTTTCTGCTACCTCCTATCTGTGACAAAAAGGGAGATTTACAAATATTAATTAAAGCTCTTCACACACCTGTGGAGGCAGGTGTTAACAGCATAAGGTCACAGAGGAGTCAATCAAGGTGATGGCAGGAAAATAACCCAAAATTTCTCACTCACAGGCTCTCTCTGTCTGTGAACAGATTGTACTTTTCTTTTCTGTTACCATTAGGAGATTTCTGGCCAAATTTCTGGATCTTATGACATCCCAAGGAAAGATAGGGGAAGAAGGTGCAATATAGTCCAAGTGTAATCATGGATACAAATTCAAGACATTTGAGGACAGAGGGCTGGGGAGAGAAGCCTTGAATTGAATGTGGACAAAAATGAACCTTCTTATTAAGGAAAGCATAGATGGCATTTAAGCTTTCTCATATTTCATAATCCACGACAAGGCATTATACATGTCCTTGCTGGGGGAAAAAAAAAGGTAACACATTTTTCTAAAATTGCTGTGGGCTAATAACTGTGAACTAGTAACAGCAGTGATTTTAAGATACAAATACCAACCACCTCGATGTATCACACACCCTAGTGTGGTCTGTAGACTGAAAAACCTTTTTTGCCTAGAGCTTTTGCTACATAACGTTTCTCATTGTTCTGTACATATATATTCACATATGCATGCATGCATATATATTTGTAGTTTAAATGCTGTGTATAGATACAAAAAGTTTAATAATTTAAGAGGTGGGTCTTATTTCTATAGGAACTCCTCTTTCTGATGTAATTCATGCAATTGTTATACATTGTCATTGCATCAAGGTACACTTTGACTTAAATTCTCAATGCCTTAGGAATGCGCATGGTGGGCATTTAAGGCTCCTTGGAAATGATGCTGGTCTCCTTGCTTTTATCCGTGCCTTTCACAGTCTGTCCTCCACGCAGCCACCTCAGTCATCCTACTAAAAATGCCAGTGTGTTCTCACCTCATGGGACTGCTACAGTGCCTCCTCCTCTGGGGTGCTGGGTGCTGCCTGGAAGAGTTTACCCCTAGACATCCACGTGATTTACCCCCCTTGTGCCTGTCACGTCCTTGCTTAACTGACATCTACTAATGAATGAGGCTTTCTCTGACCAGGACTTGGTAACTGAAACTTTCCCAATACTAAAAGCAGATCTTGGTTTTGCGTTTTCTCCTCAACACTTAATGCCCTCCAGTGTGCCATACCATTTGCCTATTTATTGTTATATTTTCTCTGCATAAGCTCCTTGAAGCCAGGGTGATTTTTTTTTCTTTTCTTTTTTTTTTTGAGACAGCATTTCCCTCTTGTCGCCCTGGCTGAAATGCAGTGGCACCATCTTTGCTCACTGCAGCCTCCATATCCTGGGTTCAAGTGATTCTCCTGCCTCAGCCTCCCGAGCAGCTGGGATTACAGGGATTTTTTTCTTTTTCCTGATTAGCTCATAATTGCATCCCCGGTGCCTGATATATCCTGTAAGCACGCAAAAATACTTGTTGAAAAGGACACAGAAGCTAGCTTGGAGAGATTCTCACTGATCAAATCTGGAACCTTTTGAGCATTAGATTAAATTATGACAGTAAAGAATTATAACTCATTGAGTAATACTATAAGAATCCACAAAATAAAAATTCACATAGGAATGAATCAATAAGAAGGGAAAACTCTTCCACACAAGAGAAAACCAACTAATAAATGCAGAAAACCATCAATTACCAATCAACTGCATGAATACTTGGTTGAGTTGAGAATCATACATGGATGTTAATCTACTGAGTGAAAGTTTAAACAGTAATAAAGAACCATTTACACATTCTCAAAGTATGTTCCCACAAGGTACTTAACTAATTACCAAGGATAAAATAGTACTTCCCAGCAGACACCACCTAACATGAATTAAGAAGTTAACATTCCCAGGAATGGGATGGATCCACAGAATATACCTTCCGGACAGGACACAGTGAAGAGAACCTAGCATCACTTCTGTGACATTCATGCTAAAAGTCCACAGCCTGAATATCCTCATAAAGAAACATTAGACAAGATCAGGGAAAGGTACATTCTCCAAAATAACTCATCTGCACTCTTCAAAGCTGTCAATGTCATGAAATACAAAGTCTCAGGAATGGTTCCAGAAGAAAGCAGACCAGAGGCATAGGACAACAGCATGCAGTGAGGGGACTTGGACTTTAATTTGCTCTCAGGAACATTATTCAGACAAGTGAAATCACTTGTTTAGAGTAGTAAGAATATTTTATCAATGTTAATTTCCCATGTTAATTGTGCTATGGTTATATACGATAATTTCTTGTTTGGGGGATATATACATGGAAGTATCTAGGGATAAACAGTCATCTTGTTCACAGTGGTTAAAAATAATTTATATACATACATATATGTATGCATGCATGTATATATTCATGTATTTTATTCATTTTTATGTATATGGAAATGGAGATACGAAAGAGACAAATACAAAAAATTTAGTAAAATATTAACATTTGTGAATCTGAGTGCAGTATACGCAGGAATTCTTGATACTATTCTTGCAGCTTTTCCTTGAGTTTGAAATTATGTCAAGATTAAAAAAATATTTGTTTAAAAAAAGTGAATGCAGCCAGGCATGGTGGCTCATGTCTGCAATCACAGCACGTTGCGGGGCCGAGGTGGGAGGATCACTTGAGGTCAGGAGTTCAAGACTAGCCTGGCCAAAATGATAAGACCCCACTCTCTACTGAAAAAAAATATATATACATGCGTAGATACACACACAAAAAATTAGCTAGGCATGGTGGCACTTGTAGTCCCAGCTACTCAGGAGGCTGAGGCAAGAGAATTGCTCAAACCCAGGAGGCCAAGGTTGGAGTGGGCCAGGATCACCCCAGCGCACTCCAGTCTGGGTGACAGAGTGAGACTCTGTTTCAACAACAACAACAACAACAAAAAATTAATTAAAATAAAAAATGAATTCATGAAAATAAAAGGCCCAGGAAGAATTTTTCCAGAATTCTTAAAAAGAAATCAGCAGGCAGACTATTCTGTAAATATCTGTTAAGTCTATTTTGCTCTAGGCTATAACTTAAGTCCATTGTTTCTTTGTTGACTTTCTGTCTTGATGACCTATCTAGTGCTGTTAGTGATTGGGTACAATATACACCACTGCAGTGATGGGTGCACGAAAATCTCAGAAATCACCACTAAATAACTTATTCATGTAACCAAACAATACCTGTTTCCCCAAAACTATTGAAATAATAATTTTAAAAGAAATCAATAGGGCCACTGATTAATGTATGAAACAAATGGTGGAGAATGATGAAGGTGCTACAGTTGGTAGTGACAGGGTGATGGTCCAGACCTCACCACATAGTACCTAACATCCTACAGCAGCCATCTGCACACCAGTGCCAACTGGAGGTCATGCTGAAAGTCAACTACAAGGCAGCAACTGCTAATAACCATGGCAGCACTGGAGGTGTATCATGAACATTTTGCCTCTGTGCTCAATACTCCTTGAACTGCTGTTAGACCAGTAAAACTTCACTTTCTTTAAAGAAAGTGACCAGCCAGTTCCAAGGTCCAAGATGAAGTTTTTACTGTAGCTGTTGTCTTCCATGCCGGGCTTGGTAATTACTGTTTCCTCCTTTCCTCCTTATGGTCTATATTCTAGATTAATGTCGGTTTAATCACCTTTATCCAGAGTATCACTCAGGAATCCAGGCAACAGAGTAATGATGGTTTTACTATGTCAGACCCTGGGTCGATATATATTTAAATCATATTTGAATGGAAAAGATATCAAGGCTGATAGATGGAAGCTGTACTCAGTCTTAAAAGCTCAGAAAGCAGCCTCCTAGAGTTTTCCAGCCAACAAGACATATAATTTTATTATTCATTTTCCATTAATATCCTCAGATTTTGACCTGGGGTGCTAAAATTGCTGTGGATAAACATTAAGGTTTATTATTTGTCTCTCTCTCTCTCTCTTTTTTTTTTTTGAGTCAGATCTCTCTCTCACTCAATTGCTCTGACCAGAGATTTCAGATCAGCCCCAAGGAATTAACATCATAGAATCTCCCAGAGAGATGGACCCTTTGAAACCAGCTTTTCCCATCAGCCAATCCCAATACTGTGGCTATGTCCTCTACTTCTGGTAATCGCTATGTGTGACTTAAGAAAACAGACTCCTGGAGAGAGGAAACAGGAAGTCAGGAGCAGAATGGAGGACAAAAGTGATGTTGAAAGATGTCGATGCTCTTTACCATTTTGTGTTTTTGGAGTGGCTGATACTGGTTGTTTCTTTCCATGTTTAGTGCTTCTTTCAGGAACTCTTGTAAGGCAGGACTGGTGGTGATGAAATATCTCAGCAATTGCTTGTTCATAAAGGATTTTATTTCTCCTTCACTTAAGAGGCTTTGTTTGGCTGGATATGAAATTCTGGGTTAAAAGTTCTTTTCTTTAAGGATGTTGACTATTGGCCTCCACTCTCTTCTGGCTTGTAGGGTCTCCGCTGAGAGATCTGCTGTGAGTCTGATGGGCTTCCTTTTGTGGGTAACCCGACCCTTCTCTCTGGCTGCCCTTAGCATTTTCTCCTTCATTTCAACCCTGGTGAACATTTTCTAAACCAATAGAACACTTATATTTTAGTACTCTAGTTTTCCCTACTGAACTGGCATTTTAAAAGGTTCGTAACTTGTCAGCTTCATGAAACCTAACAACCATTGGTTGAAAACATTTTTGTAAACTTGAAAGCGTAGCTCGTGATAACAAAAAAAAGAAAAGAAAAGAAAAATAGCGTTAATCATTTTACATATCAGATGAATTAACATGAACTGTACGGCAAGACTTCTGTAGGTGGAGCGCATCCGATAAATGTACTAAGGGACCTCCTGCCACTTCCTTGCTAGCTGCTCGCTTGCAGCCTAGCCTTCGGCGGGACGCGCGCTTCCGAGCTCGTACCGCTGCGAGCGCTGACGAGAGGCGGCAGCGTCCGGACGCTCTGATGCGGCTGCGCACGTTTTCAGCGCTTCCCGCTCTTCACCGGTTGGACTGAGGCTTTTAAACTGCCATCTGCTCCCGAGTCCAGCTTCCTACTCCGGCTGGTGCCCCCTGGTGCTCAACCCCTCCACTTCTTGAGTAGTTGCGAGGAGCACAGGGGTCCAGGGGAGAGACAAGGATGCTTTCAAGAAAAACATTCTATGGCGGCAAGCCGCTGGATCCACATTTGCCGGGCCCAGAGCCTTGGCAGCTCTAGAGAAAGAGGGGATGTTGTTTCACGAAGCCACCAAGCAGAAGAAAGGTGGAAAATAAGTTTCAACCAATTACAAAGGCAGAAGTCAGCCCAGCCCCATCAAGTGTGTGGTCAAAGACCCACAGATCCGTAGACCTTATCTTTTCTTGAATCTACCCCTTCTTCGCCTCCGCTTTATTAATTTTTCAGGCAAAGTAAAGATAGAGTTCACTAGGATCCCTGATTTCAGTAAGGCAGTCCATCTTTGCGAGCCAGAATATCCGTCTGGGGCAAGAGCTGAGAACGTAGCCTTAATTGTTGAGGGGAGGAGGATGGAAGATAATCTTCCCTGTCTCCTCCTCCAATCCATTTAATCAATATTAATCTCATGCACAATCTTCACAAAGTTTCTTTTCCCCTCCTCCGACTCTGAGCTCAGGCTCTGGTTATCTTGCTTTGCCCTTCCCCTCCACCCCTACAGCCCGACAGTCACTCAACACTACTGCGACTCTCTCCATTAAAGATGAACAACAGATCATTTTTCATTGCATGGCAACCCTAAGAGCTCTCTCGCTTAGCAGAGCATGATGGGAGTCTTTCCTCTCCATCTCCCCCTCTTCCCGTTTTTTTTTTTTTCTTCCTTCCCTTCTTCCACAATTAATCCCTAAATAGTGATTTTCCTAAGCTAGCGCGGACTTCGGGATGGGGTACAGCGACGCGACGACGCTCCCATCAGCCTTTCAGAAGGGACGGTTTCCAAAGAAAACTACAACTCCCACGAGGTATCAGGTTACAGCAACCGCAAGGTATCACGGAAGTCGTAGGCACTTTTCTCCTGGATCTAGTTTATTTTCCTAACCCATAAACTACAAGTCCCAGAGTGCCTCGGGGCTGGCGCGCCTGCGCAAGAGCCCCGAAGCGAGGTTGGGGGTGGGGCCGCCCCGGGCGGTGCGGGGCGGGATCCGAGCGGGCTGTGTGGAGGCTTCAGACTCCCGGCGCCATTTAGCTCGGAGAGTTTCTCCGGCGGGCTCGGCTTCTCTCTCGGCCACTCCGCACCCCCATCTTCTGTGACAGAAGGCGCCTGGTGGGGGCGACTGCTGTTTTTTCTCCCTATCCCCCCTCACCCAGTCCTCTCGGTCTCCTCTCCTCTTCAAGTCCTCCTCAGAGAAGCAGCGGAGCTCGGGCCCCGCGGTGAGCGGCCCTCCCCTCCCCACCGTTCCCTCCTCCGTCAGCCCCCGGCACCGGCCTGGGAGGAGACGGGTTTGCCAGGCCTGGGGCGGGCGGGGAGGCCTCGGGGAAGGGGGGGCCCGCTCCTCAGGCGCCTAGGCTCCGTGGCTCCGGCCCTTCGCCTCTGGGCCATGGGCGACCTGTGAGGCCGGTCCCCATCTCTGGGGGCGCGTGTGGGAGGAGGCGGCCGCTCGAGTGACCGGTAGCCGGGCCGCAGCCTTCTCTCGCCGGCCTCGGCCCCTCCTACTCCTCTGCCCCGGGGCTGCCACCGCCCGGGCGTCGGAGCTGGTCTCGTGCTCGCGGTGCCGCCGCCCTGTGGGCCTAGCCCGCTCAGTTCGGCGAGCGGTGGCGGTGGGAGCCGCGTCCGCAGCATCCGCCGCATCCGCCTCGACTCGGTGCCGGCCCCTGGCCCTCCCCTCATGACTGCGGCGCCTCTGCTGCCACCGTCTGCCCGGTCGCCGCTCGCCGCAGGATGGATGCGGACCGTGCGGCGCTAACTCCCGTGGCTCCGCTCCCGAATCGCCCGCCTTCGAGTCCTCCTGAGCTGCAGCAGCCTCGGTGCCAGCAGCCGCCGCAGCTGGGCCCAACGGCCCGCCTCTCCCTCAGGGCGGCTTGTCAGTGCTGAGTGGGGCGTCGTCCGGCTCGGCGGGAACTTACCCGGCCGCGGTGCCCTGCAGACCTCTGCGCCGGCGGCTCGGCCCTTCGCTCCCTTTTCATTCACAAAGCCGAGCCCGCTCGCCTCTCTCCAACGGACCGACCATGTCTGGCGGCGCCGCAGAGAAACAGAGCAGCACTCCCAGTTCCCTGTTCCTCTCGCCGCCGGCTCCTGCCCCTAAGAATGGCTCCAGCTCCGATTCCTCCGTGGGGGAGAAATTGGGGGCCGCGGCGGCCGACGCTGGGACCGGCAGGACCGAGGAGTATCGGCGCCGCCGCCACACTATGGACAAGGACAGCCGTGGGGCGGCCGCGACCACTACCACCACTGAGCACCGCTTCTTCCGCCGGAGTGTCATCTGCGACTCCAATGCTACTGCGTTGGAGCTGCCCGGCCTCCTTCTTTCCCTCCCCCAGCCCAGCGTCCCCGCGGTTGTCCCGCAGAGTGCTCCAGCAGAGCCCCTCCGGGAGGAGACGTTGACTGCCACTGCCGCTTCCCAGGTAGCCCAGCAGCCTCCAGCCGCTGCCGCCCCTGGGGAACAGGCCGTCGCGGGCCCTGCCGCCTCGACTGCCCCCAGCAGTACCAGCAAACACCGCCCAGTGTTCCAGCCTAGCCTTGGGAGCAAAGAGGAGCCGCCGCCGGCGAGAAGTGGCAGCGGCGGCGGCAGTACCAAGGAGCCGCAGGAGGAACGGAGCCAACAGCAGGATGATATCGAAGAGCTGGAGACCAAGGCCGTGGGAATGTCTAACGACGGCCGCTTTCTCAAGTTTGACATCGAAATCGGCAGAGGCTCCTTTAAGACGGTCTACAAAGGTCTGGACACTGAAACTACAGTGGAAGTCGCCTGGTGTGAACTGCAGGTAAAGCCCCAGCTACTTCTTTATTTGACGGTCCTTTGTATCCCAAATTGGGCTCGGTGAAGCCAGTTGGTCGAGTTCACACTTCACTTAGCATTCTTTAACTGTTGGACTTCGACTGGGAGAGGGAGGCCACCTTTTGATAAGGGTTGAAATTAGGAGAATGTGGAGCATGTGCCTAGGTGTTGGGATAGGATAAGAATTATTGGTAGCCAGAGGGATTTGCTACCGGGCAAGAGTGGTGAAGGTCTTCTTAGTACAAACGAATTGTCTCCTGGTTTAGTGTCTTGGCAGGAAACTTGGCATGAGTGGGGAAGTTGAAAGTACAGTTGCTTCTAACTCTGTGCTTTTCAGTCTCATCAAGTGCTCTGCAGTGAGTAGAAGCGTGTTTCCATTTCTGAGATCAGGCTGTTCTTTTTAAACGAGAACGACCTTGTTCCTTTGAATATATCTTACTTGATGATTGCACAAGCGTTTAGTATAAAAAATTATGAAAAAAAGATTCTCCTCTGCCCCTTTTGGATAAATGCCTTGGCAGTAATGAGGTACAAATAAATGTTTCATATTGTTCTACCTAATGATGCTTAAGCCTTACAGTAGCAGCATTGTTATGATATTGTTCATTAAACCAATGTTTCAGCCCATTCACTATACAGCTAGTAGTACAGGAGCCCATGCAAAATTGTGTAAGTGCTTTGAGAGTTGTAATGTCATCATTGTTTTAATCTTATAAAATAATTTTAAGCTAAACTGTCCCAAGAGTTCGAAGGAGTCGCAATATTTCCTTTTTTAACCTCTAGTGGTGTAAATAATGGTGTGTCATTCCGGTTGACTAGTACATTCTAGGTTTAAAAAGCTGATTTTGGGCTACTTGTTGCTTGACTTAGTGATGCAGCTTGCTTGAATGTTGTCCTCACTGGGCATAGGTGAACATAGGTTATTAGTAGGAGCAGAGTTACACTGAAGGAAAAAAGCCACATTACGCATACATAAAAAATGTCATTATTGATATTTATCTTGCCAAGAATATAGACCAGCCTGATACAGGATATGAAAATAATTGAATAATCTTGGAACTTATTTTATTCATGAACTAATATGTTAACACTTAACCCTTTGAATGTCAGCTTCCAGCTAACCAGGGCCATATCAAATGTGAAAGGAAATTAACACAGCATGTGGAAGTAAACTTAAAAACTAAGAAGTTCCTCTCTTCCCTGTCTCTCTCTGCTTTCTCTCCTCTCAAAGGAAAAAAAAAACTAAGAAGTTCTTTACAGACATAATCATTTCTTAACTTTCACAGTTAATGATGTAGAACTTCTAAGATAGTGTGAAATTAAAACTACTCATTAATTTTGTGGTAGTTTAGAGTTGCAAAGGTGACAAATCTTTTTAAAAAAAAAAACTTTGTCAAACAAAAGCTTTATTCATTTTGGTCAGTCATACTCAAACTTAACGTCTGATACCTTTTGGTTTACGGCCAGAAATTTACAGGTAGACACATTTCTTTCTTGTACTGTCAATGCCTGTTGGTACTGATCCTGGAATTTTATTCTTCCATTATAGTTTTGTATTTGAATAGGTGCTTTTTAACAATTTTTTTACTTAACCGGTTACCTTACTTTCTTAAGACTGGGCCCAATTACTTGTTGAGCACTTTATGAATTAATTGTTAGTTTTAATTATTTCAATTCTGAGATGTTTCAGAATGTGATGTATGTTTTCCCTTTATCACCTGGAATTTTCTTATACTTTGTTATCTTAGAACTGATAATACAGTAAAAAAAACTTAATTTGTCTAATGCCAGGGTAAAAACTTTGTCTAAGCTTCTCCGGTTTTCTTAGAACTTGTAACTTTTTGGGTTTTTAATTCTCTAGGCATGAGCATGACCAAACTAAAGAAAATCTTATATCGCATATTATTTTTGAGTCATTTCAGGATTTGGCTGTGGAACTAGATGAATCCTAGCTTATTAAGTGGTACCTGGTTTAGAAACTGCCGTGTCATTTGACTGTGGTTCTATAATTTTTTGTTTTGATTTTGAAAAGATTATCCTTTCTGAAGAATCCTTTATAGCAGTAGTGGTTAGGCAGTATTTTTGGTTTTTTGACTAGGACACTTGCACCACCTGCCTAATAAAGTATTCAGTAGGTCAGTGTTTGAACTTTTGTCTTTGGATCCAAATTAGAACAATCCAAGGGATTACTAAAGCAATGGGAACATAGAAACTTTTTCGCTAAATGTATACTTTTAATATACATATATTTCTGTAGTAAGACAGGAGAATACTGTGTTATGTTGTTGAGTTAAACATCTTAGTATATTAAAATTGGAAGAAATCTTAGGTTATCCTGCCCAGCTATTTATTTGACAAATAAGGAACGTGAAATCATACATCAGGTAAATAACTTGATTAGGTAGATGAAGAACGAAAGCTACTTAGGATCTAACAATTTGGGAGATGTTAAAGCATTTGTAGTCCAGTAGTGGTTAATCAGTAGTTTCAAATAAAGCAATATTGTTTTGGTGTGGAAGTAGCCGTTAGATTTCTGGAGAAACCCTGTCCTATACTCATGGCAAATTTCAGGCTTCTGTTTTGGGTATTGATTTTTATCACTTCAAATTGAGATATAAATAGGCTTTTGTGGATGGATGAATATGGTATACAAATTAAGCTATTTTCTGTCAAGCTTGTTTTTTAGAGTCATAGTATGCTATACATTGCTGTCTACTAAAATAAGCATCAATTTTTTTTTTGGAGACAAAGTCTCGATCTGTCACTAGGCTGGAGTGCAGTGGCATGATCTTGGCTCACTGAAACCTCCACCTGCCGGGTTCAAGTTATTCTCCTGCCTCAGCCTCCTGAATAGCTAGGACTACAGGCATGTACCAACACGCCCAGCTAATTACAAGAATTAAGTCTTAGTAAATAATACTAGGTAATATTTTGATACCACATGATCTGTAGTAATTACCAAGATGTTTAAGATGCAGATTTCTTTACCTGGTTTTATTAAACAAATGGTACACCTTAATTTTAATATTTGGTTGTCTTGGTCAGAAATGTTACTGCTGTACTCTGCAGAGTTTACATTGCTTTTCTAGGAAGGGATCTTGTTTTTCAGGAAAGATAGCATAATTTGCTTTAAGAAAACATTGATGCACAGATTTAAGAATGATCTATTTTAAGTACTTCCCCCCAAGTTGGCTCTGAAGAGTTTGTAGGATACATTATATGTTGATGAGATTGTTTCCTCGTCTAACTGAAAAGAGAGGTCAAATCATATTTTTGTTAAAGCTCCAATATACTTAACTGTTTACTTTTCTCTGTCTTTTATTAAGACTATGTGTCATGAGTATATGACATTAATATTTTGTGAAAAGTTTAGCAGTGTTACAGAAATGGCATGTGGTTCTGTGATTAAGAAACCATAATTTATTTCTTTGCTATAGTTCTTGAAATATCTCATTGAACTGAATCTCTCCATTTAAATGTTGGTGATTTTTTCCCCTGTTAACCTTTTAAATTTGTGCCACATTTCTTATTTTTTTAGGATGAGAATCAATGTAACTTGTCATCTCAGGGAATAGTTTTTGGAGTTTGTTCTTAAATCCTCAAAGTCACTGATTAGGAATATTGGCAATTTTTTTCTCTTACTTTCCTTTTTTTCTGACCCATAGTAAAACAGTCTGAGAAGTAATCTAAAAACCTGGAAAGAGTTTGTTTTCATGTAAAACAAACTAGGAATCTGTTGTTGCCTGGTGACAGTTCATTTATTGACATTCAAATTCTGATGCAAGATCCTAGTCATTTAATACTCATCTTACTCCACGAGCAGCTTATCAAAGAATTTCAAAAAAATAAAAAATATACAGATATATAAATAAAATTCATCTTAGTTCATCCCTGTGAAAACATTCAACTAAAACTGGGCTCTCATTATCAGAAATCATCCTAAACCTGTTACTTGGGTTTTTTGGTAGCTTTTAAATTTTTTAGATAGAGCTGTAAAAGTAGCAACAGCAGCTATACTCAATTACAATTTCTGAAAATATTTAGCACACTGTGAAATAATAACAATTACAATTAGTACACCTTTGCTATACCAGTTCTTTAAATTATGTTGATAATTTAAATTACATATTTAGTAACTTGCATTTTATTTGAGTTTTTTCTTTTGTTTTAACATAAGACTAACCTGGTCTGCAGGTGAGACTTAGCATGACCTCAGTTTATGTTTGAAGAGGCCACTTTTCTGCCTTGTAACTTGGTAGTTAAGAACTAGATTGCCTGGACTCAAGTCATGGTTCAGCTACATGATTGTGTCACCTTGAGCAAGTTCACTGCTACAGTTTCCTGTCTGTAAAATGGGTGTAAAAGAGTACCCACTTAATAGAGTTGTGCTGATTAAATGAATTAACATATATAAAACATGTAGGACAGGGCCTGCCACATAAATATTAACTATGATGATGCAGCATCTTTTTTAGGTTGTCCTTTTGTGGGAATCGATGAAGATTTTGTTTGTTTATATTTATGTTTGAAAAATCATATAGCAACTACTATTCTTAGAGGAGGAGGAGGAATGCAGGTATTGATCTTTATGTTACTGGTGCTTTTAAATTCCTTAGCTTTACCTGGCCTTTGCCTAACATTTTAATTTTGTGACCTGTCACTTACCCAAATGCCACCTTTCTGACCTGCTTATTTTCAGTATCTGCTAAGATGCTTATCTCATCTTCTTTGCATGTATCTGGAAAGCATTTTTTCTTTTGGTATGTCTCATATATAATTCTTACAGTATTTATTTATTATATTAAAATTGTTTATATCCTTTGTCTAATCCATTACTCTTCAGAAAGTTCACTATGGTGTAATAGAATACTATATAATGAAAAAGAGCACCAAGGCAGAACTTGAGTTCTAGATTACCCAATTTTCTGATCTTGAGTAAGGAACTTATCATAATGTTGATTCATTAGCAACATGTCTTACTGATTTAGGGTTGTTGAAGATCAACTGAAATACTGTGAATGTACTTTGAAAATTATAAAGTGTTATGTAAAATACAAGAAAAGGCACTTTAAATATTCATTTAGAAGGCTATACATTGTCACCTGTTACAAATGGAACATGTAAACTTAGATTTTGGGAGCTTTTTGCTTTGTCAACTTAATTTCTCAAATCTTAAAAGGGGAGCTTTTCAGTTTGAAGAGAACTATCAGAAGCCCTTTATTTTTGTTTGGAGGAGAATTATGCCTTTGACAGGTAGCAGACTTAATTTTGTATGAATAGAGACAGAGAAAAGAGAGAGAGAGAGAGAGATAGTGCGTGTGTATGTCAGATGGGGTCTAGCTCTGTTGCTCAGGCTGGAGTGCAGTGTCACGATCTCGGCTCACTGAAACCTCCGCCTCCTGGGTTCATGCCATTCTCCTGCCTTAGCCTCTGGAGTAGCTGAGATTACAGGCACCCGCCACCACACCCAGCTGATTTTTGTATTTTCAGTAGAGATGGGGTTTCACCATGTTAGCCAAGCTGGTCTCAAACGCCTGACCTCAAGTGATCCATCTGCCTCTGCCTCCCAAAACGCTGGGATTACAGGTGTAAGCCACCGCCTGGCTCCTCACGTATAGTTTAAATAACCTTTAAGTTACTTAAAATACCTAATCCAATGTAAGTGCTATGTAAATAGTTTTTATACTGTGGTGTTTTAAAACTTGTGTTGTTTTTTATTACTGTATTTTGTTATTGTTATTCCCCCTCATTATTTTCATCTGCAGTTAGTTGAATCCATTGATGCAGAACCTGTGTATACAGAACCTGAAGATTTTTTTTTGGAGACGGAGTCTCGCACAGGCTGGAGTGCAGTGGCGGGATCTCAACTCACTGCAACCTATGTCTCCCGAGTTTAAGCAGTTCTCCTGCCTCAGCCTCCTGAGAAGCTGGGATTACAGGCGCCCGCCACCATGCCTGACTAATTTTTGTATTTTTAGTAGAGATGGGGTTTCACTCCTCGTTAGTATAGTGGTTAAATAGAAAACAAAAAGTAGAATTAATAATTTTTTTTTTTTCTTAAAATGAGACAGGGTTTCACCATGTTGGCCAGGTTGGTCTTGAACTCCTGACATCATGATCCGCCAGCCTTGACCTCCCAAAGTCCTGGGATTACAGGCGTGAACCACCTCCCCGACCTCTTTTAACATTTTTAATGTGTCTACTATAAAATTAAATTGCATTTAGCTCACATTGTGTTTCTGTTGACCATTGCCAATTTAGACTATTAAAATCCTATGAAAGTTGATGCTACAGTAAGTTTACTACTTCCTTTTAAAAAATACTATAACAACACCTTCTTTTTTGTGGTTTCTTGTGTTAGTATTCTTTACAAGCCATAATTCTTTGCTGTTATTGAACACAGAAATGTGGGGTTTTAAACTCTTACTGGTTTGTGATGCTTGTAATACCAGATTATTAAGAAAATTGGAATGCTCATCCTTTATTATCTTTTGTTATTTGCCTGCATGTCCAGTAATCAGAAACGATATTTCTTTTTGGCTTTGTTCTTTGAGTACTTTAGTTGTTGCTAAGAGAATATTAGAAGTGTTTACTTTAAATATCTTGAAATATTTGGTAAGTATTTCAGATAAACTGCAGTGTATGTTTGGAATATATTAAATGCATAAACTTACTGCTTTATATTCTTTAGTAATTTCTGGCCACTGTGGCTTCTTAAGCTTGTTAATTAATTAAGTGTCCTAATTCATATCTTAATGATACTGAGAAATGGGTTAAATTGGTTTTTGGTATTTGCCTCTTTTGTTTATGAAAGACAAATTGTTTGTTGTTCAGCTATTAGCATTTGAGTTTTTCTAGAATAGTTAAGTTTTTTTGTTTGTTTTTGAGGTAGGGTCTTATTCTGTCACCCAGCCTGGAGGGCAGTGGCATGATTATAGCTCACTATAGCCTTGAATTTTTGGGCTCAAGTGATCCTCCTGCCTCAGTTCTCAAAGTGCTGGAATACAAGCAGGAACCGTCTTGCCTGGCCAAAATAGTCACATTCTTTATGCCTTTAAAACAAATAAGGATGAAAAGATATTTAGTGCTAATATAGTTAACTGCTTTATTCTGGGTTTTTTTTTTTTTGAGATGGAGTCTTGCTCTGTCGCCCATGCTGGAGTGCAGTGGCAGGATCTCCGTTCACTGCAACCTCCGCCTCCTGGGTTCAGGCGATTCTCCTGACTCATCCTCCTGAGTAGCTGGGATTACATGGGTGTGCCACCACACCCAGCTAACTTTTGTATTTTTAGTAGAGACAGGGTTTTATCATGTTGGCCCAGCGGGTCTCAAACTCCTGACTTCAGGTGATCTGCCCAAAGTGCTGGGATTACAGATGTGAGCCACTATGCCTGGCCTTTCTAATAAGTAGTCTGGCCTTAACTGCGTTATTCTAATAAAGTTGTAATAGTTGAGATGCCAAGACGATGCTCTTCAAACTGGTAATGGTAATTTTTTAAAATTATTTTTTATTTTTAAGACTGGGTCACACACTGTAACCCAGGCTGGTCTTGAACTCTTGGCTTCAAGCAATCCTCCTGTCTCAGCCTTCTAAAGTATTGGGATTACAGGCTTGAGAAACCCTCTTTGTTTAATGACAACAGAAGCTTACTTTCTTTTTGCATGAAGTCTTTTGATAGTCATTGTTTATGGCTACAAACTAATTTGATTTTGACTAAACTATCTGAATTATAAACTTTATTTATTTCTGCCTTAGTTTTTCTAACCATCCTTAAATCATACACAAAAAAGATGCTTTAAAAATTAGTAAAATACTCTCATTATAAAAATTAGGAAATTAGAGGAAGAAAAAGAAAATAAAAAATCACCTGCAGTCAGTACCTTCATCCAGAGATAAGCATTGTTACTATGTATGACACTGGTTTCTGTGTGTGTGAACTCTGTTTTTATAGTTGTCAGTGTACTGTATGGTGGTACAGTTTGTCTGTTTTACCACATAGCAAAAGCATTTTCCGATTTAAGAATTTTGAGGTTTTTAGATTAAAAAACAGCAAAATATTTGTACACAGTAATCATAACTGGGATGTGTGTGTGTGTGTGTGTATGTATGTATATATGTATGCCACCATATAGCAGCGTAGTTATATGTATACGTACATATGCACACACATAGTTACGTTGCTGTATGGTGGCATAATTTGCCTGATTTACCTTATAGAAAAGCCATTTCCCACATTAAAATTTTGAAGTTATATGTAAAAAAACACTGGAATTCCTGAGTATCTATATTATTTTTTTAATTCTCAGTAAAAGAAAATTAATTAGACTGGCTATCCCACCGATACAAACATTTAGTTAGAACTAAATCTAATAAATTGATCATTAATACATTTGATCACTCTGAACAGAAGTTTAGACGTCATGGTTGATATGTTACAAAGCTAAATTATTAAATTATTTTTTCACTTCCATCCTTTGTTCAGAGATTTGCAAGAAAGTCCATTCACTGCTTCGCATATAATTTGGGGTATTGTCAGAACATTATAATGCAGTGGTTTGTTTTTAGAACAATGGTACTGTTTGGTTCAGAGATTTGTGAAAGCCAAGTGTTAGGGGCTTAAATAACAGTACATTGAAAGTCTTTGAGGAAGTTTAGTCTCGTATGTTACCTAAGCTGTATAGGGGAAGAGCCTTAGTGTGCCTTTTCCACTTCCTACTCACTCAAGATAACCTAAGTCAGCTTCCTCTATTTAAACTGTTAAATATACTCTTGAGCATACCAAAGATATTTTGAAAATATTGGAAATTCTTAATGCATTTAAAGGGAACTACTTTATAATCAGCCTTTTTCCACTACAGAAGTTATATATATTCAGAGACATCTTAGAAAACAAGGAAAAATAAAAACCACAATAACCCCACTGAAGTTTCATCACTAAAAGACAATGTCAATATATCATTTAGAATGTTTGCCTGTTCCTCCCTCTCATGATGGATTTTAATATTTGTTCACTAAATGCTTATTGTACTCCTATGTGCTTGAGGCTGTCTTACGTAGCAAATGGAGACAAAATTCTGCCCTCATGGAACATATGTTCTAGTGGGATCATAGATGTGTGTTTGCAATTTTATATCCTGATAATTTTATAATTCAGTATAACATAAGAAATAGTATATATATATATATTTTTTTTAAAGGAGAAAGAAAGAAACTGCAAAAGAAAGAAAAAAATGAAAGAGAAAGAAAGAGGAAGAGATTTTAGAAAAAGAAAAGGAGAAAGAAAGAAACAGCAAAAGAAAGAAAAAAAGAATGAAAGAAAGACCGAGGAAGAGAAAGAGGTAGAGAGAATGGGATTCTTGTTTGATTGCCCAGGCTAGAATACAGTCTAAAAATGGGTA
>CAUYQU010044667.1:0-16465 GCA_963574635.1 Cheracebus regulus
TGTAATGTAATACTAACTGGCTTTTTTGCCCGTTAGTTGATGTAAATTCTTCATTATGGAGATACTCGTTACATTTTGATGAATTTTTAAGATAACTAATACTGGTTGTTCCTTTCTGTTTATAGTGCTTCTTTCAGAAGATCTTGTAAAACAGGCCTGGTGGTGATGAAATCTCTGAGTGCTTGCGTGTTAGTGAAATATTTTATTTTTCTTTCAGTTATAAAACTTAGTTTGGCAGGATATGAGATTCTGGGTTGAAAATTATTTTCTTTAAGGATATTGAATATTGACCTCCACCCTCTTCTAGATTGTAGGGTTTCTGCTGAGAGGTCTGCTGTGAATCTGATAGGCTTCCCTTTATAGGTAATCTGACCTTTCTCTCTAGCTGCTCTTAAAATTTTCTCCTTTATTTCAACCCCAGTAAATCTAGCAATTGTATGTCTTGGAGTTGGTCTACTTGAGGAATATCTTTGTGGTGTTCTCTGGATTACCTGGAGTTGAGTATTGTCCTGCCTTACTAAGTTAGGAAAGTTTTCTTGAATAATATCCTGATAAATATTTTCCAACTTGGATTCATTTTCTTCATGACATTCAGGTACACCAATCAATCGTAAATTAGGTCTTTTCACATAATCTTATATTTCCTGGAAACTTTGCTCATTCCTTTTTACTCTTTGTTCTCGAATCTTGTCTTCTCATTTCATTTCATTAAGTAGGTCTTCGGCTTCTGATATCCTTTCTTCTGCTTGATCAATTCGACTGTTAAAACCTGTGCATACTTCATGAATTTTTCTTATTGTGTTCTTCAGTTCCAATAATTCACTTATATTTGTTTCTAAATTGTCTATTCTCATTAGGATATCATCAAGCCTTTTTTCAAGGTTCTTAGCTTCTTTGCACTGGGCTAGAACATGTTCTTTTAATTCAAAAAAGTTCCTTATCATCCACCTTCTGAAGCCTATTTCTGTTACTGGAATGCACTCATTCTCCATCAGGCCTTGTTCCCTTGATGGTGAAGAACTGTGATCCCCTGCAGAAGGAGAAGCATTCTGCTTCTGGGTATTCTCAGCTTTTTTATGCTGGTTCCTTCCTGTCATTATAATTTTATCCACCTGTTGTCTCTGTAATTACCTACTTTCAATTTAGGTCTCTGAGTGGATGTAGAACTCGTTGATTCCCAACGCTGAAATCTGAGCAACCCACTGTGCCAGCTAAAACCATGGCATTGAGATTCATGGTGCTTTTCTGCTAGGGGGATCTCCAGTCTGGCTTCCCTCTTGAATCCTTATTTCAATCATGTAAATGGGCGACTCACCTTCCTGGAGATTCATACGTCGATCAAAAGGGAAGCTAGTCCCGTTTACTCTGCACCGAGAACTGCAGCGCCAAAGCGCTGGCAAAACCGCCACACCGGCCACAAGAGTTGTGCTGGTGACCCGTGAGGCTTCTCTGCTGGGAATCCTAGTTAGTAAGCAACAAAAATTCTTCTGCAAATGTGGCGTCCTCTCGTTCTGTGCGCTCTCTCTCTGGGAGCTACAATCCTGAGCTGCTAGTAGTTGGCCATCTTGGATCTCTCTCTTCCAAGGTTAATATTCTTATGTGTGAATTTGATCCTGCCGTTTTGATACTAGCTGGCTGTTTTGCCCATTAGTTGATGCAGTTTCTTCATAGTGTTGATGGTCTTCACAGTTTGGTATGTTTTTGCAATAGCTGGTACTCGTTTTCCTTTCCATGTTTAGTGCTTCATTCAGGAGCTCTTATAGGGCAGGCCTGGTGGTGATGAAATCTCTCAACAGTTGATTTTCCATAAAGGATTTTATTTCTCTTTTGCTTATGAAGCTTAGTTTTGCTGGAAAAGAAATTCTGGGTTGAAAATTCTTTTCTTTTAGGATGTTGAATATTGGCCCCCAGTCTCTTCTGGCTTGTAGGGTTTCTGCCAAGAGATCCTCTGTGAGTCTGATGGGCCTCCCTTTATGAGTAACCCAATCTTTCTCTCTGGCTGCCCTTACCATTTTTTCCTTTGTTTCAACCCTTGTGAATCTGACCATTATGTGCCTTGGGGTTGTTCTTCTCAAGAAATACCTTTTAATAAAATTCAACATCACTTCATGTTAAAAACTCTCAACAAGCTAGGTATTAAGGTAGCATACCTCAAAATAATAAGAGCTATCCATGACAAACCCACATCTAATGTCATTATAAATAGGCAAAAGCGAGAACCATTTCCCTTGAGAACTGGAACATGAAAAGGATGCCCAGTCTTACCACACCTATTCAATACAGTTATGAAGTCCTAGCCAGAATAATCAGACAAGAAAAGAAATAAAATGCATCCAAATAGGAAGAGAGCAAGTCAAGCTATCTACCTGCAGATAATATAATTTTATTCCTAGAAAACCCCATAGTCTCTGCCCAAACGTTCCTCGATCTGATCAACAACTTCAGCAAAGTTTTGGGATATAAAATCAATGTACAAAAATCAGTAGCATTTTTATACACTAATAACATCCAAGCTATGAGCCACATCAAGAATAAAATTTGACTCACAATTCCCACAAAAACAATTAAGTACCTAGGACTACAGCTAACTGTGATGTGGTGACAGATATCAACAATGGGAATTATGAAACGCTGTGAAACACATCAAAGATGACACAAACAAATGGAAAAATATTCCATACTCATAGATAGGAAGAATCAATAGTGTTAAAATGGCATACTGCCTGAAGCAATTTACAGATTAAATGCTATTCCTATCAAAAAGAATTAGATAAAAAAAGAAACTATCCTAAAATTCATTTGAAACTAAAAAAGAGCACAAGCAGCCAAAGAAATTTGAATCAAAGAGAACAAAACCATAGGCATCATGCTACCTGATTTCAAACTATGAACTACAAGTCTGCAGTAACCTGTGGAGCAGGTTAGAGAACCCAGAAATAAGGCTGTACATCTGTAGCCATCTGATCTTCAACAAAGTTGCCAATAACAAGCAATGGAAAAAGAATGCCCTATTCAGTAAATGGTGCTGTAATAACTGGCTAGCCAGATGCAGAAGAAAGAGTTCCTTTCACCACATATAAAAATCAACTCAAGATGGATTAAATATTTAAATGTAAAAACTAAGACTAAAACCCCTCAATGGTGAAGGCTATAGGAAGTCTCCTGTGGCTGTGCTAGCTATTATTTTCCTTTTTACCAAAAGCTGCTGGGGTCCTCTCTGGGACAAACTGATGGGATCTGCAACAGCAAACACTGCAGGGTTCTTAGTGGTGAAAGCTACAGAGGGGTACATGATAACTGTAAGTATTGTTGTGATATGCAGCAGAGAAGTCTAGAGTCCTTTATAGAGTAGCATAACAGCAACTGTGGTGACTCTCACCACATAACTGATACCCACGAGCACACATTGATTTTCTTTGTTCCTAGACTTTTCCAGTCTAGGTTTGCATGCGTGGGGTGAAACTGAAGCTGGTCCTTTGGGCAGTTCCCTGAAAAGCTGGGGAAGCTGGTTATTCATTCTCCTCTTCCTTTCTCTGTGAGAGGGACTTGCTAGCCAAAGAGATCACTCTTCATGCTGAGCAGTGCCAGCATTGGGGATGGGGTGTCACAAGCAAAATGAAACTGTTCTTTCTTCACTTTTTGAGTGATTATTCTTGAGTTTTTTTATTCCACTGTATTACTAAATATTTTAGACTCCTGAGCCCTTCCAGAGTGATTCGCCTTTCTGGATAGCTGCCAAATTATTGCTCTCTGTGGAACGAATGAAGGCTGTGATCTCCTACTCTGCTATCTTGTTTTGCCTTTTTCTTATTAATTTGTAGGAATTCTTTATGTATTAAAAGGAAATTGGTCTTTTATATATCCTGGCAGTTTGTCATTGGTCCTTTTAATTTATTCTAATTTTCACCACAAAAAATTTGTAAACATTAAATATAATATTCTACTTTTAAAATTAATTCATTAATCATCAAATTTTTAAAGTGCCAACTATATGTCAATTACTATCCTAGGTGCTTAGGTTACCTCCGTGAACAAAAAGGACAAATATCCCTGTGCTCATGGCTCTTGATTCAAATGAAAAAGAGGCAGTAACAATATGCATGATAAGTACATGTAAGAAAAGTTACGTGGTATAATAGAAAGCAACTGTTATGAAGGACAGGGAAGGTAGAGCTATCCAGTGGGAATTAGGGGTGCAGAGCGGGTGCCATAGTAAAGGTGGATCATAGCATTAAATAGTGAGGTCAGGATAGTCATTGAGAAAGTGAGACTTGAGCAGAAACCTGAAGACTGTGAGGAAATTTATCAAGTGGACATCTAAGGGAGTTGCATTTTACTTAAAAGGACGGCCTGGGCAAAGGACTCAAGACTGCCTGGCAGGTAACAGTAATACCAAGCAGGGAGTGTTACTGGAGTCACATTAGCTAGAAGGATAGTTTTAGGAAATGAAGTCAAATAGGTATGGGGATGGGGGAGATCACATATTACTCAGGACTTTTGTGTAATGACTTCATTCTGAGTGGAATGAAGAGTCTACATTTTAGACATCTCCATCAGGAATAGAAGAGAATAGGGGTAAAATGTAGGGGAACAAAGACAGAAACTAGAGACAGGTGAGCAACCATTACAATCATCTCTCCATTGACTTAGAACAGGATGAGAGCAAGGTGAGAAATAGGAAGATTCCAGATATATTTTGATCATATAGTTAGTACGATTTCTTGATTAGTTAAATGTGGGGTGTGAGGAGAAAAGAGACATCGAGGATGACTCCATGATTTTTGTCCTGAACAAATACCAGGGTGGAGTTATAATCAACTGAGATGGTGAAAGGATATGGGGTGGGGTAGATGTTGGGAGTGATTCGAGAGTTTCATTTTGGATATGCTGCGTTTCAGCTATTAACCCTATAATTAGGAGAGGTACCACCTATGCAGTTGGATTTATGAGTTTAAAGATTAAAAGAATAGTTTGGGCTGAAAAAATAACTTTTGGAATGGTCTAGCTGTGAAAAAATATACTTTAAAGCTCATAAATTAGGTGATCACTAAGAAAGTAAATGTTGATAATATGCTACTTGGCACCTGAGTATTCCAACATTAGGAGGCTAAGGAGAAGTTCAGGAAATAGCAAAGGAGACTGAGAAAAACAGCATGTGAGATGGGATTAAAAACGAAGAACGAGTGTTGCCCTGTAAACAACGTCTAGTGTACCAGAGAGGAGAGTTATTAGCCCTGTCAAATGCTGATAATAGATCAAGATGAGGACTGATACCTATCTGTGAGATTTGGCAATGTGATGATCTTGAGGAGAAGAGTTTAAATTGAAAGGTGAAAGCAAAAGCCTGATTGAAGTAGGTTTAAGAGAAAGCAAGAAAAGAAATGGAAATGACAAGCATGAACAATTATTTTAAGAGGTTTTGCTGCAGAAGAGCATAGAAATAGAGAAATAGCTGGCCTGGCAGAGGAAGTGGGATTAAGAGGGTTCTTTTTGAAGATGGGAAAAAAAAATCACAGTGTTTTAAAATGCTGATGGGGAATATATGGTAGTGAGGGAAAAAATGATGATGTGAGAAAGGAAGAAGGAAACAATTACTGGATTGATGCTTGAATAGGCAGGAGGAGAGGGGTTCATGTTGAGTAACACGGTATGATAATTCACCTGAGTGATGTGGAGGCAGATACTCAAAGGTGGGGAGTGTGGTTTGGAGTGTCTGGAAGTTCCCTTCTGATCACTTTGTTTTTCTCAGTGAACTCTAGTTTCACTATAGGAAAGGTCTTCAACTCAGAGTGAAGTTGGTGGAACAAATGTTGAAGGTTTGAGAATGGAGGATAAGGAAGATAAAATAGTGCTTCAGAGAGGGAGAAAGTACATGCATTAGGGAAAAGGACCCTTCAAAATAGTGACCTGAAACCACCCAAAGCCAACAGAGACATGCATAACCTAAAAGTATGTCACTTAAACATTGTAAGAGACCTAAAGAGAAGCAAATTCCAGTAGAAAGGGTGAAGAGTATCAGGTACTGGCTTTTTGAAGTAATACATCCTAATTATAACTTGAAAATTCAGTATGGAATGACGTGACTCTCAGGGATGAGAGCATGGATTAGGATTTCCTATTAACCTAAAGATTTTCTAACTGAGCTTCCTTATTATCCTAAGAAAAAATTGGACTGGGTCTCTGCAACTCCAGATCACCCAAATTTCTGGCCAATATTTATTGTTAGTTAATGGGAATGATGTATCCTAAAAATTCTTTGGTTAAGACCATCCCCAAATAATTCAGATTGACCCATTGCTTCCCCCCCCACCCCAGATGGACTCTTGTTCTGTCACCCAGGCTGGAGGGTACTGGCACAATCTCGGCTCACTGCAACCTTTGCCTCCTGGGTTCAAGCAATTCTCCTGCCGCAGCCTTCCAAGTAGCTGGGATTACAGGCACCCTCCACCATACCCAGCGATTTTTTTGTATTTTTAGTAGAGACAGGATTTCACCATGTTGGCCAGGCTGGTCTGAAACTGCTGACCTCATGATTCACCCGCCTCCGTCTCCCAAAGTGCTGGAATTACTGGCGTGAGCCACTGCACCTGGCCCCATTGCTTTCCTAGTAGGAAAGTCTATTTTAACTCCAAATAAGTATAAAATTAAATACAGAGATGATGAAGTAAATATAACCTATATTAGCAATGCTTTTGTTATAAGGACTTACCTGCATGAATCTGACTTAGTAGAATTATAAACCAGCTTGCGGTTCCCATAAAATGCTTAGCTGAATCATCCATTCATCAGGAATTGTTATTGTAAGTGGAAATGTTAGTAAGATAATCTGGAACATTGTCAGTAGCATATGACTTTCCATACTTAAAAGTTTAACTTACTACAAGACTTATTTAAGTACTCATGAAGGTTTCATATGTTAGTATGATTTTTGAGATTCTAAAAATCTAGCTGAATATATCAAATTTATAAATGTAGCTTAACATGTTAAAAAGTTTGTTTGTAAGCAAAAAACCCCTTAAGTGTACTTGATTAGATAAATGACTAATAGGACTATATTTAAATGATCTTAAAATCTTCAGGAAGAACTAGGTATTTGAATTTGTACCTAAAATAAATTGAGACAGATTAGATAAAGAAAGTGTGGTACATATACACCATGGAATACTATTCATCTATTAGAAAAAACAAAATCACATATTTGGCAGAAACATGGATGGAGCTGCAGGCCATCATCATCAGCAATCTAACACAAGAACAGAAAACCAAATACCATGTGTTCTTACCTATAAGTGGGAACTAAACAATAAGAATGTAATGAGCCCAAAGAAGGAAACATCAGACACTGGGGTCTACCTGAGAATGGAGGGTGGGAGAAAGGAGAGGAGCAGAAAAGGTGACTATTGGGTACTGGGTTTAATTCCTGGGTGATGAAATAATCTGTACAACAAACCCCCATGACATGAGTTTACCTATGTAACACTTTCATATGTACCCCTGAACCTGAAATAAAAGTAAAAAATAAATACATAAAATGAATACAATTTTTAAAATCAATGATTTAGGACACCATATTTGTTTACAAAGTCATCTCCAAATCCTCATTGACGTTTTTATTTATGGTTTATGAATTTTTCTCTGACATTTTCTGGGTTTCGTGGAATTTAATTTGAAATAAAATCAGTCAATGACAAACTATTTTTTTCCACTTAGTTAATCAATGATTATACTACCATCTTTTCACACCACATTTGAACTTTAATCATGTATTAAATTCCCAGGTGTGTTTGCCCATGTCTTGACTCTCTGTTTGTTCTTATTGTTCAGCCTGTTTCTTCCATGGTACATAATTATTTTAATTATTTTCATTGCATAATGTCATATTCTCTGTTAGGTTGAAGCCATATCATTTTGTTTATTTTATAGAATTTTTCTGAATAGTCTCAAATGTTTATTTTTTAGATGATCTTGAGTATCATCTTGTTGATATAAAAATATTTAAATAGTAATACTTCAATTTGAAGAACACTGAATTTGTATTTTGTTACACACATACATTTAAATCAGAAATAGTGGTTTTACTGTGTCAATTGGTTTTTGAATACTTACTGAGATGATCATGCTTTTTCCTCTTTTGATCTATTAATGTAATGAACTATATTAATTAAGTTCTTTAAGTAGAAATAATCCTATATTCCTGAGTTGAACTCTACTTGATTGAGAATCTTTATTATTTAAATTTATTGTTGAATTCTATTTGCTAGTATTTGGAGATTTTTGCATTTCTTATTATAATTTTCCAAATTATATTTATTGTTATTGGCCTGTTGATTTACCTGTCTTTCTTGGGGTTAATGTTGCATATTGTATTTGACTAGAAGATTATTTATTTTAGCCAAATACTATTATTTGCTTGGAAAATTTAAAAATTCTCTTTGTTTGTATTGTATGGTAGGGTATTTCTCCTCTCTTCATTTGTGTCTATTAATGCTGTCTCCTATTTTAAATTATTAGTGCGCCCAACGGCTTATCTCATCATCATGGCTGGCTGGTCACTGATCTTTGTTTTAGCTCTATTTCAATTTTCTTCCTCTTTGGTTTCTTCCTTGTAACTTATTTTTATTTATTTATAACTTTTTAACTTTTGCTTTCTTAAGTTTAGTTTGTGGGGTTTTTCCCTGAGCTTTTAATACTAAAAAACGCCAAATCATTTATTTCATTCTCTCTTGTTTGATGTATTTATCTGTGATTTTTCTCACTGAGCATAGCCTTATTTGTATTCATAGCTCTTATCTTTATCATCATTGTTTTCTAGATAGTCTTTGATTATATTTCAATTTCTCCATTCAATCAAGAGTTAAGTGATAATTTTTTCGCGTTTTCCAAGTGGTTGGTTGGCAATACTTTATTCTAAATAAAAAATTGATAATCCTTTGCTGATGTATGCTTCTTAGCTCTAATTTATCAATGAATATTATAACATACATTAAAAACTTGTGGAATTTGTAGCAGTAGATTTCTGTCTACATGATACCAACATAGATGTGATTTAATAAAAAGTTTAGAAGTAAACATGTTTTTCCCACCTGAGCAACATACCCTGAATTAAAACTTATGCATGTGAATGTGCTGCTACTCTTCAGAAGTTCAGTTTCATTTTTCAGTGAAAATACAAAGTATGGTTCTAAAGTATTTGAAGAAAAAATATCTATATATTATCAGGCGCTGGATAAATCTGGAAATTATATATAGCAAAGCTTTGGACCACTTTTTCAGAGAAGCAATACTTCAAACTTTCATATCCCTGGAAAGAGTAGGAAATTAATCAGATAGCCTGATCCTATTAACCTCTAATTTCTAGACTCACTACCAATTCTTCCCACTTACCTTCAACCTCCTAACTACTACATTAAACACAGAAAATTGGAAGGAAGAAAAATAAGTTCCTATTTTTCTACCACCCACAGATAATAATTTTAACATTTTTAAAGATTCAGGTAGTATTATATATATATATTTCTAATGGAAAGGAATAATCTCTTAAATCTTTTTCTGTTTCTTCTTTTCAAATCTAGTTATCTCCTTCCTAGATGCTCACAGCAACCATCTTCCTCAATTAGGAAAAAAAAATTGCTATAGGTGTTTTCTTTCCCCTGGGACTTTAAGATGACATGGTGTACTTAATGCCTTCATATTCTACAGACAGATGGAAAAAGAAAATCTTTCCTTTCCGATCAGTAGCTCAGTGCCATGTGATGAGTTTTCTGGGCCTTGGGAAGAGCATGTGTTCCTGCAGACAGGGGAGCCACAAAGGCATAAAATCAAGAAAACATTAAAGGACTAAAATATCTTCACTGAAATACTTTCACTTGGAATAACTATTATTTTGACATTTTATTCAAGCTCCAATATCCCTTTTAACACGACTAAAATTAAAAGCAAATTTTGGTAATGAAGGGTATTGAACAATGTTTCTGCACAGCCAGACAGATAAACTTGAAAATATTGGAACTATTCCATAGTGACCAAGTGTTGCAAAGCAATGTGTGATTTCTAGGGAATCAGGGTCAAGTCACAGAAAACCTGTACTACACCAAATGGAATCCTAATGAGACTTCGTCTCATGTGCCTAAAGCACTATTATCTGCTTAATACAGCCATACATTTTCATCAGTTCAGGTTGATGAAAAATGGAACAACAACAACAACAAAACCTCCACTTGTCTGGACTTGTATTTGATCAATGAATAGAATGAAATGAAAAGGCTGTTTGCAAAAAAAGGAGCATATTCCTTAATATTGGCTGGCATTTAGTCAAATTGTGTCCCTGCAACCCCTAGAAACAGTTGCAGAATCTTTTCTGGAGGTCAGAGAACTCAATAGGTAAGAAAGCCCTTTTTGCATAGCTAATTTCACCCTTTGAAGGAGGACAGAGCCCACTGAAGAGGAGAAGAGTGACAATGATGATGATCTTGGTGACAGTGATGGTGATAGTTCTTACTATATCCTACACATCATGCTAAGTTTTTCGTCCTAAATATCTCATTAAATTGCACAGTACTAGGTATGTTGTGCCTGAAGTGCAAAGCACATGCCATATAACTCAATATCACACAGTAGCAGTGCGTAAAATATTGACTAGATACAAAGGATAAATATTGTCATAATACAAACTAGAAGAAAGGCTAGCCATTACCCAAAGTTGAGAGGCACATTTTCATGGTTACCCCAGCACTAGATGCAGAAATCAGCTTCACCTTGGTATTTGCCACAGACTAAAGGACAGTACAATTTACTCAGTCATTGACTCATTCTCTCATTCACTCAACAAACATTTATAGTGCACGAGTGTGCAATACACTATGCCAATTTCATAGGAGAGTAAAACACAAAACTAATAATGGTACAAGTGAATGTAAAACTGTAGTTTGACAAGTGCTATGGAGAAAAGTTTCACAATGAAATAAGTGTATAACAGAAAAATCTAACCTAGTTATAGAGTTAAGGAAGGCTTTCCTGAAGAAATTACACTTGGGCTGACGTCTAAAGAATAAGTAGGTATTAACTAAGCAAAGACAGGACAATCAAAAGGTAGCATGACCAGAGGCTGTGTGTTGAGAAGGAAGACATCAATGAAAGGTGTGGGAAACCTTGAGTTCAGTCTGGAACAAGATGAGTTGGAGCCATCTTTGAGGCACAGGAGATATGGAGTCTAGCTATTAGGAGGGCTCAGAGCCTGCAGTTATAACTTTGTGAATCATCTGCAATTTGGAAGTAACTAACAGATGGCACAAAACAAAGTAGAGCCAGTTTACTGCACATACACACATGCACACACGCACACATAAACACACACACAAATGATTTCAACCTTTGTGCTTTAAACCTCTTAACCTGTCTTGGGGTAGAAGCAGCGCCAGACTTTCCACCTCGTTCCAGCTTCTTAGATATGAAAATAAAAAGGAATTTTTTTTCAGCTATCATTTTTTGAAGCTCAAGGTATCAGATATCTCTTTGCTTTGCAGACATTTTATAAATACTTTTCCTGGTGAAGAAAATATTCTCAAGGTTTAAAAATAGTTCTTTGTCAGTTTACAATCCTATTTCTACCAGGAAAATTTATAATAACTGCTTAGAAATTTTCTCTGTAGTCAATACAATGGGAAAAAATAAATCTCAAATGAAAAATATTATATTCAAAAAGTTAGTAACAAACTTTTTACTTGAGAGTCTCAGTTCTCCCAAATTTAGATTTTGTTTTGAAATTTCCTGTACTGAGTTCAAATATAGAATCTCATTCTGGAGGCTAAATAAAATGTGAATGGTGACTACTTGCATTTTGATAAATTGTTCATATCTAGGGACTTCATAATAAAAGTCACTATCACAATTTTAATGTATTAAAGGACAGTTACGTGCAGATGGTATACATAGTCATTTCCTGAGTGCACAGGAGCCTGGGGTAAGTTGATTTGTGATTTAATGATTTTTAACAGAATGAAATAAGCATTTGATATTTGGATTTGATCACCTTCTATCTGCAGCTGCGCCTCAACTAGCAATTACTTCCTCCTGGGCTCTTTGCCCAGGCAAATGGGGTTTGCCCTTGTTTCACGTCTGACTGACTTCCCTGATAATAGACATGGTAACTGTTTGAACTATTGCTTCCTCTGGATTCTGTAACTCTAAAAATTTAAGAAAGGGGATTTTTCTCCTATCATTTTTTTCCCATCACAATAAAATACTTCCTCTAATAATACACTTTGGGAACTAGTTAATTTCCTTGCCATAAAAACTTAAAAGCAATATTTTGAGAACTGTTCTTTACCATAGAATACAACATAGTGTACTACTATTTAAAAGAAAAATACAAGTTCAAGATGGTGGGACAACACTTACATCTGTTTATTCACCTCCTTCTTATTGATATTATTTCAGTAGGCTTGCTCTATGTGGTTGAAACCAATGATATTCTCCACCTGCCATGTACATTTTGCTTAAGGCAGAAACCAAAATAACGTTCATACTCTTTTCTTATTTATTCCATACCTTCTTTGCTTTTACTCCTCGATAATTAAAAGCACGTCATTTCTATTTTACAGTGTACCATTTTGTCCTTCTGTGATTGTTTCAATGTAATTGTCAATAAAATAAGGGCTGTGACTCAACATTTTCCATGTGTATGTGTGGTTTCTGATTTCAAAACCAACACATTCAACAGATTTAGTTTTGCAGATGGGAAATTATTTAGATACATGCAATACTTGTCTTCTCTATCCATGTTCGCTAAAGCCTATCCCTATTCTGAATGGCATATTTTTTCTACCTAGCTCATTAAAAAGATAACATAATTACAATGGTTAACAGATAAATTTGTTGCCAGCTTAAATCTTATATGTAGTTATCTGGTAAAAAATGACTCTATTAACCAAATCTTATTAGTCATCTGGTAAAATGGCTCTAACTGCTCTCCTTGTCTCTGTGTATTTAGTAGATTAAAACCTGGGATCTTTAATCCAAGAAAATTAAATCTGCCCCTGATTGTCATATTGATGTGCCATCTGTCATTCCAGGTGTTTTCCTGGTTTTTAAGAGCTAAGAAGTGAGCTGTATTCCAACTTACCTACATAGGTGGAAGTCTTCCCAGATGCTGTTCTTGAATCTCCAATTTGATATATTTATAAGACTTGCAGAGAGGCTATGCACTGTGTAAATACGTCACACATAAAATCTACAGATGTTTTAAAGGTATGCAAGGGGTGATATAGTTGTCTCCAACCTGGTGATTTTAATATCCCAACATATCAAAGGAAAAGCACATTAAGAGATTCAAAGAAGTACTTCATGGATTGAATAAGCTAGATCTCCAATCAATAAATATTTGATTATTGCTGATGTGTTTTTAGCTTACTGAAAAGCTAACTGAGGAATACTGTATTAAATAAATAAAGGGAAAAAAGACCTAATAGGTGACATTTTATTTAGAGGTCTTATTTCAGACATAAGTTTGAAATTTCAGATTCAAGTATTCCATTATTTTAATATAAAAGCGTGTGCACACACACACGGGAAAGTACATATATCATAAGTGTGCAGTTCAATGATGTTCACAAAGTGAACATATCCACAGAACCCCGTCCTGCCCTCTTCCAGTTACTATTCCCAGCCTTAAAGTTGACCCCTATCTGAACTTCTAACAGTTGATTTACTTTTGTAGGGGGAGGGGGCATTTTTAAAATAATTTATTGAATTATAACGTATGTATATAATGGTACAGAAATGATAAATGTATGACTCATATTTTCACAAACTGAACACATTCATAAAACCAGATCAAGAAACAGAATGTTACTGGCATCCTAGAAGCCCTTGTGTACCTCTTGTAAACATTGCTTCCCACCAAGGCTAACCACTCCTGACTTCCACAACTCTAGTTTAGTTTTGTCTATTTTTGTACCTTGCATAAACTGAATCATGTGGTATATACTCTCATGTCTGACATCTTTCACATTATACATGTGAGATTCATCCCTATCACCACATGTAGTTCTGTAACAGTTCATTCTCTCACAATGTGGACATGCTACAGTTTATGTACCTATTTATCATCAGTGGGCATTTGGGTTATTACAAATAGTGAAAACTCCATCTTTAGCCTTTCTCTTAGGTTAATATGAGTTTTATATCTGTGCATGTTCTGATAAGAAAAGATCTTTTACTTGCTTTTAAATTGTTCTTGTCATACTCAAGGCTGCTGTTTGTCTTCTAAAAAGGATATCAAAGCCTTCACTCCCCAGTTATAAAATGGTTAGGTCTTCTGATATTAGAGTCTGATAAAAACTCAAACTATTTAACTAGGCATTTAATTGATAAATCATCAGAGGATTGTAACATTTTCCAGCAATTAACTCATTTGTTGAGTCAGTTGAATTTAGTAGAATATATTCAGAAGACATCTTTAACTTCTTAATTGTATCTTTCTCTTCCACTCTTTAACTGCATAGTTTTCTCACAAACGGATATATTTTTTAAAAATCTGATCTGCCCTCAAACTTCAAAACTTCAGTTTCTCAGACAATTAAACCTCATCCTTTCCCCCCAGCTCAGCTTCACTCCTTTGTTCAGAGATACAATGGGAAGAAGGAAGGCACGATCTGTTCTTTCATGTTTATTGATCCCCACGTCTCCTTCTATGGCTCTGGGTCTTTGAAGGTTGGTTTAATGGAGAATTTGGAAAGGGGAAAGGAAGAGAAAGAGTGAAACAATGATCAAAGGAAAAGAGATAAAAGCCTTTCTTGGATGGTTGTGTTATAGTTCTCTCTCAATTGTCAAATAGTCTTTGTCATGACACTAACCAAATTCTGGATCTTTTGTAGGGTACATAGTGGGTTCTTCGTGTCCCATTGGGGACTTCTCATTCAAGTTATATATTCTCCAGCTGATTTTTGGAAGTACTCTTTCTTTTGGTTTCTATTCCTCTGAAGTTCCCTCACCATGGCAGGTTATCATGGTTAATATTCTTTCAGCATCGTGGGGTTTGCTTTGTGTTCAAGAATTTACTCTCTTGTGCCCCTCCAAACCATGGGAATATTCTTACTGATCCCTCTTTTTTCTTCCTGATATGATGGAAAGCTCCAGTCAATTACTATGATGCCCTTCTCACAAGCATTTCAAATATGTTGGGAAGGAAGGGTAGCAAGTATGGCCCTCCCCTCTTTGTTTTCCTCACATCAATTTATTTCAAATAATCCCTTCTATTAATCTCTAGCCTTTTTTTCCAGCTTGAATGGGGCTGTAGTCACTTGACTGGTTTTGTTGTCTTTTGTTAATATCTCATAGGGAAGTATCAGGCATCTCTCTTTAGAATGTATACTTATCACCCATTGATCTGAGTTTTGAAGCCTTAGCCAAAATGTTGAAGTAACAGGAAAATACCTAGTTAATGCTATTATTGATGATAAGAGACAGATTCAAATTGGGCTTATTTACAGAATACCTACACTACCAGGAACCACCAAAAGTACTTTTAGGGAGTAAGATGGGACTAGACAGCTGGTTAAAGAGGTGAAAATTTTTTACACCCAACACTATTGAGTACGCCAACATTTAAACTCTAAAAGCTGTTGAGCAAGCTTGAAAGGCCAGATCTACTTTCTTAAAATTATTAGCATGTCATGATTGTGCTCTATAAAAGAGAAGATGAAATGGTACAGGTAAACAATTATCCATAACTTCAGCTGACACAGGGAAGCATTAGCCATTTCTCCTTCTCGTTATAGAGGAGTACTGCTTTGTGCCATGTGTATTTTCTCAAATGTCCAGACTAGCTGACTCAGACCCATTCCCCATCAGGACAATGCAATAAATTAAAGACTTAAACATGAGACCTAACACCATAAAAACCCTAGGAGAAAACCTAGGCAAAACTATTCAGGACATAGGCATAGGTAAGGACTCATGACTGAAACACCAAAAGCATCAGCAACAAAAGCCAAAATAGACAAAAAAGGATCTGATTAAACTCCAGAGCTTCTGTACAGCAAAAGGAACAATCATTAGAGTGAACCAGCAACGAACAGAATGGGAAAAAATTTTTGCAATCTACCAATCTCACAAGGGGCTAATATCGAGAATCTACAAAGAACTAAAACAGATTTACAACAAACAAACCCATTCAAAAGTGGACAAATGTTATGAACAGACACTTTTCAAAAGAAGACATTTATGAGGCCAATAAATATGAAAAAATGCTCATCATCATTGGTCATTAGAGAAATGCAAATCAAAACCACACTGAGATACCATCTCACGCCATTTAGAATGGTGATCATTAAAAAACCTGGAGACAACAGATGCTGGAGAGGATGTGGAGAAATAGGAACACTTTTACACTGTTGGTGGGAGTGTAAATTAGTTCAACCATTGTGGAAGACAGTGTGGTGATTCCTCAAGGACCTAGAAATAGAAA